>MU183639.1:21106-75838 GCA_016904865.1 Pissodes strobi | reverse complement strand
AAGTTTCATTTTTCCTCCGCCGGAGCTTTACTTTTCACTTTTCCGCCGGCGGAGGTAAAAGTGTTGTCATAGCAACATAGATACAATACAAACAGACAACAAAATAAGCGTCAACAACTCAAGATTTATTAAACTACAATTTGTACTTATCACTCAATTTGTGACTGCATTTATAAAAATCACTAATTTAGGAACAAATTGGTTATTATATAATCGAACTTACTCAATAACTGCTTATCAATACGGAATTAAAACGCAATCGGACACGCCATCTTAAAAAAATAGTTATTGTTGACAGTGTCCACTGACAGCTTTATGTTAAATTCATCGACACCGGTCCAAGCAAGGCCACCTACCACCGTGGTCTAAGCCGCCTTGCGAACCCATTTATCTTTAATAATAATTAGATATTATTACTATTAAAAAGAGATGTTTTTGCATTAATTTGTCGACATTTGAAGAAAAAACAGCATATTTTATTTGGAGGAAAAGTTACTTTTCATGGCTTGCTCTCTATTACCAGCCTCACTCCGTTCGGCTGTTAAACACGAGCGCGCCATGAAAAGTAGGTATCACTTTTCCTCCATATAAAATAATATACTATTTCTTGTCTATCACCATAAAATTGGAAAACAAATCGCGTGTAACACAGTGCACGTGTTAGAAGTGAATACGCAACTAACCCAAACTAACCTATGGATCCAAATACACTGCGAATATATAATAAAAAATCTGTTATAGAGTAAAACGGGTAGGAGTTCTCTAGAAACCCGATTCAATCGCGACTAAAACACCCCTCTCTTTCTCATTAGAGGCATATCCTTTATCTTCTTTCATAACCCGTGTCGTGACGCTCACGAAAATTTTCCGTGTCCTGACCCGGCCTTGAAAAATCACTCTCATGAAACCAAAGAAGTATTCACTTCAAAAAAGTCGCTTGCAATATGTATATGATTGGAATTATTATGAAATTCAAATATATTATCAAAAAAACCTCCAATCTTTGTCTACCTCTGAAACTAAAAGGAAAATAAGGAATACATGTGAGAGCATATTTTAATATACATCGTATCAGCTACTTAAGTCAAGCTCATGTATATTAGTCAGAAACATTAACAGTCCTCTGACATATAGAAAAAAGTTTGTGATTATTCTGATGATGTCTTTTCTCATATTCTAGCGACGTTTATGCTGAAAACTCTTAAAAGGTTAATGGATAAGTACGTAAGAGATAGTGCTCTAAAGGCAAACCCGCTAAGCAACTGTTAATATGCATACCAAGCAGGAAAATCTACGGACTTAGCCCTAGACGATTTGAGTAGGCTGCTATCGAAATCCATAGAGGATAAAGAAATAGCACTAGCCACTTTTCTCAATAAAGGCGTCTTCAACCACGCGTCACCAGATTCGATCAGAAGAGCCCTTGAAGGAAGACAAGTCCCAGGAACCATTCGTCAATGGATCGAAGCCAGCCCTAAAAATAGCACTATCGTATCTACGTACTATGGCGAAGCAACACTTAAAACAGCATTCGGGAGAGGTTGTCCGCAAGGAGGAGTATTATCCACACTACTGTGAGCCGTTCTAGTGGATGGTGTAATCCAAAAACTTCGGGCGGAAGGCCCGGCCTGGGCTAGGCAGATGACTTGACAATTGTGGTGCGAGGAAAGTTCACGGGCACGCACCATATCGGAAAGAAGCCAAAGAGTCCTTAACATAGTGGACTCCTGGTGCCGAGAAGAACAAATGTCAGTTAATCCACATAAAACAACATTAGTGGCATTCACCAAAAGGAGAGATTTAACAGGGCTAAAGCAAATGAGTCTAGCTCCAAAGAGGTCAAATACCTGGGAGTTATCTTTGACCAAAAACTCACATGGAACACGTACATCCAAAAAGTGGCGGTAAAAGCCACAATGGCTCTAGATATATGTAGAAGAATGTGTGGGAAAAACTGTGGTTTAAACCCGAAAATTACTTTATGGATATACACAAGGGTGGTTAGACCCATGATAACATATGTATCAATCGCCTGGTGGACGAAAACCAGACAGGTAAAGGCGATGAAAAGGCTAAATGGGGTAAAGAGCTCTGTGTTACCGGAGCCATGAGCACAACGCCAACAGATGTGATGAAGGTATTATTAAATCTACCCCCACTCCATGTTCTCATACAAGGCGAAGCCAAATCGGTCTGTTACAGACTAACACAAGACCAAACACCACTAATAAGAGAACTCTACAAAGAAAACAATGAACTATACTACGAGATTAAGGAGGATAAAATCCTAGGCACGCCCTCGAACCACTCCACTCCGCAGTATAGCTTTGAAAAGACATTTTCAACACAGATACCACCAAGAGACCTAAGGATAAAAGGCCCACCCATAAGGGCAGACATAGTCTGGTATACAGACTGCTCGAAAACCGACCAAGGTATAAAAATCTCGATACTTATGGGCACACTCATCACAGTATATCAGGCGGAAATTACAGCTATTATCCCCTCTATAGAGGAAATGATCAGGAGGAAGGTGAGCAACAAGACAGTCGATATCTACTTGAGGCAAGCAGCAATCAAAGCAGTATCTTCCAATATAGTAACATCAAAGTTAGTATTGGACTGTATATATCTGTTGAACGAAATGGGAAGGCTTAATAGAAAAGTGACCTTGGCGTGGGTGCTAGGACACGAAGGACCTGGAGGCAACGAGATAGCAGACGAATTAGCCCGAGAAAGCTCGTTCCAGCCGCTAACAGGGCCAGAACCATTTTGAGGAGTCGCAAGGCCCATAGCCAAGACATTCAAAAGGGGATATAAGAAGTGTCCCAAAGGTAGTGGTTTAATCTACCGGGACATAGACATGCCACAGATTTCATTAGCAAACCTTCGGCAAAATTAGCAGCAGACTTGTTAAGTCATAACCAGAAGCCAATAAGAATCGTAGTGGAACTATTAACAGGACACTGCCGACTAAAGAGACATATGAGTCTGATGGGCCTGAAGACGGATGAAACCCTGTGTATGTTCTGCCAGGAAGGGGAGGAGTCGGCAAAACACAATCTCTGCCACTGTGAAGGACTTTCGAGGTTGCGCTTCGAAACTGCGGGGACAACCAATCCAGAAGCGTTAAGCTACAGCATGGAGCCACTGTCGAGACTTTGGGGTCTGATCAAGAAGACACGGTTGGACACAATACTCTAAGTACAAGGAGGGTTGCAATCTTACAGGCCGCAGAGACATAAAGGCGATGACATGACGCCTCCTTCGTACATATATCAATATGTCTTATGGTTTGTTACCCAAATTTGGAAACTACCACAAAAATATTTTCAAAAAATTAGTGCATGTGGACCACACAGCAGAAGTGAAACCTGGAACACCTCATGCTTGACCCTCCGCTCGCCCCGGCGGCGCAACCAACAATAACTAACCCAAAGCATGAAAAACAACTATATTTATATTAGGATCGCCTTATGGCGAGGTCCTATCGCGTCCGCAGTTTACGTAGATGTTGGCCGGCAGAAGGGGAAATGGATGCGTCGCGTTGCCTCTATAGCATCTACGTATGTGAAGGAAGAAGTTTCACTTCTATCGCGCGCAAACATTTCTTTACTTGTAACAAAACTACCCCAAATAAAAATTATGGACAACATCGCAGGTCGCGATATTAATGACATTCGATACATATTTTATTAAGATTTTGTAACACTCTTTCTCCTGCTTCTGTCTTTACCGACGCTCTATATCCCTATCTACTTCCGTTACACTCCGTTTCAGTTATATTTTCGGAAAACGTTTACCAGCTTACTGCCCTAAAAAGTTTCACTTTAAAAATGATTACAACCTTATGAATATTCAACTTTACTTTTAATTTTGAAAACCTTTTCTTATTTAATTCATCCTGCTTTCATTATTTAATGAGCAATTCAAAATATTGCATTTCTACAACATATGCTTCCATTAAATTTGGACCGAAATGACGCGCCACCACCAACGTAGGATTTAAAAATTTAATAGAGCCCTGTTTATAGTAATGTAATATTTTGAATTAGTCATTAAATAATGAAGTCTTGGTCTTTCAGTTTTAGGTATCACCTCACAGTCTTGAGATATGTGCATATGAGTATAATCTATTAATCAATTCGTCGATTTTTTGGGGGAAATTTTTCAAGCAAATATCGTTGAAAGAACGACAAGCATAAATTCACACACAGTTAAAACAAAACTAATAATAACAACAGAAAATCGGTAACATATTTCGGGAACAAAAACTCCTCCTAATGATAAATTAACACCCAGGCCTAAAGGTATGAGAAAAGTACCGTAGCAAAACGCATTCTAATCCGTCCGAGATGTTTGCCGTTTGCATTATCCTTTGCCGGTTTCGCATCTGATAACGGCACCGCTCAAACCAGTACTTAACTTGTAATAAATTACAAAACCGGCGGTCCCATTCTGTTCCTCTCATTTACTCCTGACTTGTAGTGCGAAAAAGTGTATTGTCTCCTCGATTATGGCACATAATAATTATACCGTGATTATGGTAAGTAGAAAGATATATTTTAAACTGCTCAGTTTCTACTACATGTACAGGGTGTCCCAAATTCGAGCCTCATCATTGGGATCTCGGAAACTAGAAGAAATACGTGGTCGGTTAAATGGAGGCAAAGTTGCGCGATATGATGCTGATCAAAATGCCACCTTGCAAGTTTAAAAATTCCGAATACTTCCGAAGATTTTTGAAAAAAACCGAATATTCGCGATTTAATGTTTATTCTTTTATGAGTCTATTTGAATAGAGATAACAAAGTAAATTTCACATTTTCATTGCTACTTTTTCTGTTCTTCAAGATGGTGTTATCAGATTTTCAAGCGGACGTTTCGTCTTTGAGCTGCCATCATCAACTTTGTTTTTTTAAATACGGTCCTGGATTTTTTTATTACGAATTTTAAGAACTTCTAAGGTCCCCAAACCAATGATGTATCGCACTCATTCGAAAAATTCATATTAGTGACATTTTCCATAAGAACTCATGTGTTAGAGAGAGACAGAAAATAGATTTTTAATAGAATTAAAAACAAAAACCTTTTTTTACGCATTAACGCCTTGCATAAAGAAAGCTTAAGAACTAACATAAGAAGTGGTTAATAAATAATATAATTATTAAAGTGTCAACCCTCAAACCATAGTTTAGGCTCTAGGCTATATTTTTAGCAATTTACCCAAGTAAATAGTTGTGTGGGATTCGAGGTGGGATTAGATTTGGAGCAAATAATAAATTTCACATTTTCATTGTTGTATCGCACTTTTCCGAAAAAAATCCAAAAAACCTGTTTTCTGTCTCTAATATGAATTTTTCGAATAAGTGCGATACATAATTGGTTTTGGGACCTTAGAAGCTCTTAAAATCCGTAATAAAAAATCCAGGGCCGTATTTAAAAAAACAAAGTTTATGGTGGCAGCTCAAAGACGAAACGTCTGTTTGAAAATCTAATAGCACCATCTTGTAGAATAGAAAAAGTATCAATGAGAATGTGAAATTTATTTTGTTATATCTATTCAAATAGAGTCATAAAAAAATAGAAATAAAATCGCGAATATTCGGTTTTTTCCAAAAATCTTCGGAATTTTTAAACTTGTAAGGTGGCATTTTGATCAGCATCATATCGCGCAACTTTGCCTCCATTTAACCGACCTCGTATCTCTTCTAGTTCCCGAGATCCCAATGATGAGGCTCGAATTTGGGACACCCTGTACACTGTGGGCAAAATTAAATTGAAACCCTCTTTAATGCTTAATAACTTTTTTATTTTTCAAGGATTTTTCATCATTTTTCGATATGTTATGGCCTAAGGTATTGGGATTAAAAAGAACTTTGCAAAGACGATCTACTTCAGTGGCGTGCTGAAAAGGGAGTATTTTTTAAAACCAATATATTTCAGGTCGTTGCAAAAATCGACCAAATGAAATAAAGATGTAAAAATGGGCAAAAAAAATTGAAAGGGTTCGGAATATTGACCATTGAAAAACCAAGTCAATACAAACAAAATTAAAATTGATACTTTAATGTTGATAAAACCCTGACTTGTAGGCCAAGTTAAATTGGATAATTTTTTAATGCTTAACGACCTTTTATTTTCAAAGGATTTTTTTATCATTTTTGGATATGTTATGGCCTAAGGTATTGGGATTGAAAAGAACTTTAAAAAGATGGTTTACCTCAGTGGCGCACAGAAAAGGGGTTATTTTATAAAACCAATGAATTTCAAGTCGTTGCAAAAATCGGCCAAATGAAATAAAGATGTAGTAATGAGCAAAACAGATTTGAAAGGGTTCGGAATATTGACCATTAAAAAATTAGGTCAATACAAACAAAAATAAAAATGAATACTTTAATTTTGGAAAAATCATGTGTTGTGGGCCTACTTAAATTGAATCTTTTTTAATGCTTAATGACCTTTTATTTTCAAAGGATTTTTTATCATTTTTGGATATGTTATGGCCTAAAATATTAGATTCAAAAAGAAATTTGTAAAACGGGTCTACTTCAGTGACGTACATTAAAATTAATTCTTTTTTAATTTTTTAAATTTTAAGTAAATTCAAAATTTCTGTACGCCAATGAAGTAGACCCGCTTTGCAAAGTTCTCTTTGATTCTAATGTCTTAGGCCATAACATATCCAAAAATGATAAAAAATCCTTTGCAAATAAATTCACTATAAGCATTAGAAAAGGATCCAATTTAATTTGGCCCACGAGATATGGTTTTACCATAATTAAAGGATAAATTTTAATTTTGTTTGTAGTGACCCGGTTTTTTAATGATCAATATTCCGAACCGCTTTTTTTTGCCAATTATTACATCTTTATTTCATTTTTCATTTGGCCAATTTTTGCAACGACCTGAAATACATTGGTTTGGAAAATACCAACTTTTCTGTACGCCACTGAAGTAGAGCCTCTTTGGAAAGATCTTTTTAATCCTAATACCTTAGACCATAACATATACAAAAATGATAAAAAAAAAGCCTCTCAAAATAAAAAAGTTATCAAGCAAATTAAATTGGATCCTTTTTTATCCTAGTGACTTTATATTCGCAAAGGATTTTTTATCATTTTTGGATATGTTATGGCCTAAGACATTAGAATCAAAGTAAACCTTGCAAAGCGGGTCTACTTCATTGGCGTACAGAAATTTCGAATCTATACTGAAAATTTTTAAAATAAAAAAATATATAATTTTAAATTTTAATGTACGCCACTGAAGTAGACCTGCTTTACAAATTTCTTTTTGACTCTAATATCTTAGGCCACGACATACCAAAAAATGATAAAAAATCCTTTGAAAATAAAAGATCATTAGCATTAAAACAGATCCAATTTAACTTGGCCTACAAGACATGGTTTTATCAAAATTAAAGTATCAATTTTAATTTTGCTTGTATTGACCTGGTCTTTTAAAGGTCAATATTCCGAACCCTTTCAAATCTTTTTTGCCCATTTTTACATCTTTATTTCATTTGGCCGATTTTTGCAACGACCTGAAAAACATTGGTTTTGAAACTATTCTCTTTTCTGTACGCCACTGAAGTAGATTGTCTTTGCAAAGTTCTTTTTAATCGCAATACCTTGGGCCATAACAAATCCAAAAACGATAAAAAATCCTTTGGAAATAAAAAAGTTATTAAGCATTAAAGAAGGTTCCAATTTAATTTTGCCCACAGTGTATATTGTATATTTACAAATTTTTTGGGAAAAACGGCTTGTTCCATCTGAATAATTTCCTTCGACGAATTAACGGGAGTTACATTTTAAAGTATTAACTGTGCACATAACCACTGCTCAATTTATATTAAGGCTAAGGCACAACCGAAGCACAGTTTATACCGTATAAACTGTGGCCGAAGGTTACCTGTATAGGTATAGTAGATTTGACAAGTTGGTTATTTTATTATCCTGCAGTGGTGCCAGATCTACCGTTTTTACGATATATCTACTGTTTTCACACTTTAGCTACTATTCTACCGCAGAGACTCGTAATTCTACCGCAAAATCGAAAGCAAAGTAATCATATGAGATCTATGCAAATACTAAAAGTAAAGTAAAAAAAAAATAATCAATCGACAATCGATAAAACTATAAACACGCTTCGGTTCATCATCTCTATGCAGTGCTTCCTATGCGTTTAGATCTGGCAGCACTGTAATCCAGTAGCGATGTACTATTGATACTTTTTCAAGTATCGAGTACTTAGATATTAGCACTTTCTCTTTAAATATCAGATACTTAGTAATCATAAGCTTCGTAATAGATAAGTGGGTAGCGGACTCGATTTAATGATCTAAGTCTGAGAGAATACTTGAAAGTTAATTAGATATTGCTTTTAACAATATGAAATACAGTAAATACATTTTGCCGATAAATATTTTTATTTGTTATTAAATAAACATACACAATTTTATACTCGCTAGAAATATAATTTGTTTTGGTGGACATAGTTTTAACAAAAAAGTAAATCTAAAAACGCTAATGGAAAACTAAAAATTTTACACAGGCTCGCAAACATCCCTTACTGTATTTTAGGACGACTACTTAGTTTATTATGGAACAAGTTCACTTATCCACAAAATTCGCGATAAAACTAATGCTTAACCAATTTTAATTAAAAGAAAGGCGCCAGCATCGTCACTCAAGCGGTGAAAAATCACCTAACCACCTAACCCAAACCAAAGGGATACCGACAAGTGGACGCAATAAGAATGTGCTCTAATCGTCCATTCCAGGCGGCACCGAAAACTGCCGTTGCCATAGCCTATATTCCTGCGTTTTCTAATTATTAGTCCGCTTTTCTGTTGTTCAATAGGGTATTAATGTATTAGTTTGTATGGTATGTCAAAGAAAGCAATTTAATTTCGAACTTAAAATGTGGGTATATTAATAAGAAATATTTTTATATGATTTTTTGTGTTTTATTTTGTTTTTCTTGTTTAGTTTATTCCACAAAAACTAAATGACTATGTCGAGTTGTTAAAGAAAGTAGTACCTAGTTACTTAATACTAATTATTATTTATGTAAATTAATCTATTGCTTGTTAATTTTGTTTAAAGATAAATGCTAAATGTGTGATGAGCCTGTCCAAAAGTTTATTCTGCCTACCCTAAATATTCTTTCTGGCTACGGCCCTGGATATAAATTGTGATTTTAGTACATTCATAAAACGCGACGTTGCTATAAATGACTTTTTAATTGGGCGACTACTCCACTCATCGAGGACTGACTTTTGGGACATTAGATCGAAGCTCTTAAAATCTGAAATAAAAAAAGGGTTGTGCACTATGTGCGCATATCTGAAGTGAAACTTCTTAAACTTAAACGCCCAAGCATTATACATATCGTAACGGATTTGGTTAAAAAGTAGTGTTTTTAACAAAAAGGGAATGCCTAAATGGAAAAAAAATATTCTTCATAAAAGTTTCGCTTATGTCTTGAAGGTGATAAGCAAATCCCATATTTTTTTCTTGTAAACTAACAAATATATCACAATAACAATATTCTCATATTTTTTGTTCGCCAGATCGTGTAGCTCATCGTGTATCGCCCGCGTGTGTCGCGACCTTCAAATTTTACTTCCGACAGACAGATTCATTAAGCGCACTCAAAAAACTAAATAAGTGTAAAATTGAGACGAACACAGATTATATTACCTTACGTACAAAAAGATTACTTCTAGAAGCTAATGACAGCGGTACTGATATAACGACTGCTTGGATCCCAGGACATGCAAACATACCAGGTAATGAGACCGTAGATAAACTTGCAAATATAGGTAGGAATTTAAGTGTCCCACAAAGACTAGACCTGGATAGTCAACCGCTCATACTAATTATTGTTGATTTCCGCGTTTAGTAGAATACGAATTTGAAATTTTGTACGTATTTTTGTTGAAATTATTATTTTGTTTGGGTTAGTTAGGGTTATATAATTTGAATAAAGATTAGTAATATTTTATTTAGTTTTATCACCAAGAGAGAGAAAATTTAATGTTCAAATATGGCGCGAAAATTTAGCCAATCAGCGTTAATGTTGCCCGCGATCATTAGTCGCTCGTTTTTTCGTCTGCGGCGCATTTTCCACTCTTTGTTGCTCATTCCATCCCTTAATGTTTTCCCCACCGTAACGCCACTGTATACATATAAACAATTATGTAAGCTAAGCTTAGTATCAGGCATTTTCCATTTCTAATTCTAAAATTAGCTGTGTGCAAATTTTTTTGTTGCAGGTTGAAGTCCATAGTTGGAAAAGTGCACTAATATTGTTGCTCCTAACAACATGTTCCCAAACAAAACCTTTGGAGTCTACAACCAATATTTCAGAAAATTTTTCAGAAAATGTGGAAAATTCATTGAACTATTTGGAAGAAACGCTATTGGAAATAACTAAAAATGGAGTTAAGTCAGCCAACTCGAAAAAAGGTGTTGATGGAACGACTGCAAGTAGTCAGGAAGAGTTTGAAACGCTCGAAACAATAAAAGAAAATTTAAACGACGATACCTCTGAAAACCTGGCCGAAGTTCAACAGGAAACGACAATCTATCCCGAGAATTTAACAAGAAAAAATATATCAAATTCACAAATACAATACAAACTACAAAATCTTCATAAAGTTAAAGAAAATCCGGTTAAGAAATCAGAACACAATGGAACACATAGTGAACCCTCAGCACTTGAGAAGGGGGAATCCGATAAAAGACATGAAGAGTCAGAAGACCGTTTCGAGAATGAACTGGATGAAAATCAATCAGGAACACAAAATTCTAAAGAAACCACTACAATAAGCCCAGAGGAACTTTTCAAAAAGCACAAAGAACAAAAATTTCGAAATAAATTCGAAACCAATAAAGATTTCCACCTGCAGTCAGAATCAGAAGACACGCAACAAAGACATCTGATAGGTAAGGTACCAATAAGCAAAAGCGATGAAAATTTAAATAGCAAGCAATCGCCGTTTGACAATTCTGGCGCTACTACTACCATATGCCCAGAAGAATTAGCTAAAAGGCAAGAACAAACCAAATATGACGAAATTTCCGTGAAAACTTTGCTAAATGTACACAAAGACTCGGCGCTGTTCAAGTTAGTTGAGGACAAGCTTAATGCTGATGGATCGGGAAACATTTTGAAGCAAGAGCCCAGTGTTCCAATTAAAGAAGAATTCATTAAGGCAAGAATCAAAAGACAAACTTCAAATTATTTCCCATACTCCTCAAGTCAGCTGAACTACAACTTGCAAGGGCTCCCCATGTTGTCTACCGATATTTCAAGCCAAACTAATCCGAGCAATAAAGCTAACGGTATTCAATCAATGGCCGCAATATACCCAAATAACCAACTACAGTCCAGCTATAATTCCAGAGTCTCCAATCAACAAAACAATTCCGAGAGAAGGCCTATAACTTACCAACAGAAGCAAAGGCAGCAGTACCAATATAATCCTTACCCAAAGTATGTGAAGCCAGTGAAGGACTACCAGAACCCCAGTTTATACGCGAGATATCCGAGTAATCACAATGTTAAGAGTTACTATAAGCTTAATCAGAATGTGGCCAACAGAAGACAGTTTCAGACCAGTGCTCGGCCAAGCAAAAGTCCCACAGTAAAACCTGGTAGGGTGGCAATTAAAAGGAAATTTAGACCGTCTCCAGTGTTTGCTTAAAAAGTTATATAGGTAATTCGATGTACTACATCTTTCTTATAAGATTTGAAGCAGTATTTTGCACTATCAGCATGAAAATATTCAATCTCGAGCAAATTGTGCTACAATTATAATATATAGATTTTGATATTTCTTTTATCTATTAGGTAAGGTACATAGCGCTCTTAAAAATTAGATATTTTCTTAATTACTCGTCGAAGCCTTTTGGAGAAGAAACTTAAAGATAGCTATACTCAGTAATTGCATTGCTTTCTTAATTTGAACTTTCTACTAGCTATACTGAGAATGGACATTATTTATTATATAAATAATAAGAAACGCAAAATCTGTTTTAGAGTGTTCATGTACAAACAAACTGTATGAAATAAAGTGTTTTCATATTTTAGTAATAAATATGGGTTTTATTTTTAGTAGAGGAAATTAATGTAGGTATATCCTTTGGTAAAGTAAATTCAAAATTATTCAGATCCCAACAATTTTCACAGCAATTATATTCTAGAACTCAAAAAGACCTTATTCAAAATGTGAATTCTCAAGTTCTGTTCAAATAACACAACTCAAGCAAAAACTAATTAATTGACAATGCCTGATTCCATATAATAACAGTAAAGTTGGAATGTTTACAGTAAGTAGTATTCTAATTTCAACCAATATTACACTCATTATTTTAACTACTACTCCATGTTATAACTTAGTATCAAAAACCAAGTTTTAAAGCAAGAAAGCAACCTAAAAGAAATAAAAATTACAAATGTGTTGTGTTTAGTAAATCAAACTCCTAATAAGATACCTGCAACTACCTTTTCACACATACTTCAGCAATGACTTTGCATTAAATATAATTATATGGATGAATTGGTATCCAAGCATTATCATCTGGTAACTCTTGCTTTTAACTGTAACTAGGAAAAATATTCCACTTATTTTAAATATTTGGAAGAAAGTGATGATCAGAATGAAATTAACAATTTTTTTATTTATCAATTAATACAAATTAATCCCTCTAATTTAAGATAAAAACAAAT
The DNA here is from genome assembly GCA_016904865.1 of Pissodes strobi. Classification (NCBI taxonomy): domain Eukaryota; kingdom Metazoa; phylum Arthropoda; class Insecta; order Coleoptera; family Curculionidae; genus Pissodes; species Pissodes strobi. The sequence goes on along the minus strand of MU183639.1, from coordinate 63,094 downwards.
TAAATGATAACTTGGCAAATAGAAAACTAATTTTTGCTATTAAATATTAAAATACGGGCAAATAAGTTGGTGCAACATATCTCTAAAATGTTAAAATAATCCTACTTTTAGTGTCATTCGATGCACGTTCCATGCAATGGACACTCTACGGGACAATTTCCATTACTCTGAAAATGAATTAAGTTTACTTACTTTAAGTATATATACAATCACATTAAATAGAAAGAGACACCCAACATAATAAACACATAATTTAAAAAATTATGTATAAAGCAAAATATTACTACTTTTGCTTCAAAAATTTCACACATCTTGGTAGTCCACTTGGCAGTCTGTATACTATATTATTTGACAGGTAATTTCTAATATAACAAATATAATTTGGGTAATGAGTCCCGTAATAAGTAATATACTGGGTTGTAATATTTGATGTGCAATTGAATTTTCTTTAGTTAATTCAATAAATCTGCCTGCAGTAAGATGTTATTCGTTTCTGTATGGAATTCAACTGCTGTACTTACATGATAAGTTTTATGAGTTCTATATAAATTATCACTTTTACGTATCTTCATCAGCAGCCTATATTGAACATCCAATTTTTCTATACAAGATTCACAAACTGTTTTAGGTAAATTGTCATATTTTTCCAGCTAAAATAGAGAAATATAGCTATCAATAAAATATTGATCAGAAGACCAAATTTATATGAACTTATGAATACGGATATACATCCTTGCATTATTTTTCCTCAACTTAAATACCATTCTCTGACATTCAAAACAATATTTCTACAAATTATCTCACAATCACAATAAATGTAGAAAATACCTACTGAAATTGGAAGCAATTTGATTTTATTCATTAAATCCAGCTTTTTTGCTCTGGCAGTGTATAAATGGATCACAACTTTTTTTTGTTTAGAGCACAAACGGCATATAAAACCTGCCATTATCGCTTGTCCCATACTCCCCATTGAAACAGGAATAGCCTCTTATTGCAATCCAGAAATGTTTAAACCTATTATGAACAAGTATTTTTTTTTAATTAATTTTATGTTATAACGATAAATATTAAACAATAACAAATATTAAATATTCGGTAGTGTCAATGTCATGATACAAAGAATAACAGGTATGATATTCCCGAGTGCCCAATTCGGTCGAGTTCGCGCATTACGTCACAATGAGAGTTATCTGAAATAGTTGCCATAAGAACTGTTATATTGATTATATTTAATTGACGATTATTAGACATTTGAATAAAAACGCTATTAATATATCACTGTTTTGGGTTTATTTAGGTTAATGAAAGGTATTTTATTATTTTGATTTGTTAATAAACTAAATACATAATCAATATACATCAAAATTGAGAAATAATGTTCAATATATGGAATGCACATATAAGAGATAGCATGCATAGAAATGTTATAAATAAGAAACAAATCTTTAGCAACGAAGATTTTATCAAAAGAAATTTATAGAATAATTTAAATTCTTGTTAATTGACATTTCAGCAGAGTTGCTACTATATACACTTTATTATCGATGATTATAGCAGGGAACATAAAGAAATATTAGGTATTATAATAGATATATAGTTGATATTATAAGGGAAGGTATAGTGGATTGGTTTTGTTTCACAGATGGAAAGATCTACTTATTTATCTCCTCATATGAGAATTGTATTTATTTAAAAATGACAAAAAAATAAAACAAGGCTTTTTAGACAAACTTTTTATTTATTTTTTTTATAACATTTATTTAATACAACTCAATATTACAATACAATAAATATATAAATCCCTAATCAGTGCTTTAAGCTCTAGCCTCGAACATACTAATTACAACTTTTGTGTCGGAGAGATTCTAACTAATATTTAGATACCACTTAAATAGTTTTATAAAAACATTATAATTTATTTATTTATTTATTCTTGTATCAACAAGTTTTACAAAGCCAATAATAGATACAATCAAACTAAAAACTAAACCTACAAACTAGGAACATATCCTTATATCTATTTCTCCTTTTATTTGTTTCTTAAACAATTCAACTGAAATACAATACTACAATACCTATTAAAATTATTACACAGCCTTATCAATGGAGAATCTTTATAAAGATTAGTTCTAGGTGCATACATAAATAACAAATCTGTACATCTCGTATTTGCCTGACCAACTCTAAAAAGGATTCTTTTTAAAAACTCCTTACTATCAATGTAAACATTTATCAGTTTATAAAGAAAATAATTAATAAGATTTCTAATATTTTCCAGTACTCTACTGTATGATTTACATGCTTGCACTTAAGCCTATATTTGTATTAGTCATTATTTTGCAAATGTTATTTTGGGACCTACTTAGTGTTATATTTACGTACATCACAACAACAATGTTAATATTAGAAATTTGTTTTGTCAGTATTGATTTTTAATTTATTGTAAAACCAGTTCAGATACAACTTTAGGTCATCATTTACAAGCCTATTTAATTGCATTAACTTCCCCACCTGTGTATACCAAAGCTGTATCATCAGCAAAAGTAAAGTACCGTGCCATAAGTCCTGCACATCTTAAATTAAATACATATAGTGAAAAGATTAATGGCCCCAGAACCGAGCCCTGCGGCACACCACAATCACTGGGTAAAATATCAGTACTGAAGTCTTTCGCAGATCTACAAAAACAGTTACAAATAATTGTTTATTATCCAATGTTTTATATATGTAATCCACAAAATCCATTGTTGCACTAGCACTGAGCAATGATATCTTCCACAAACTTCTTCGATTCTCTCTTCGAAAGCCTCTCCTGTCTTTTTACCTGGTTTACAGATAAATCTTTTGATTTTGGCAGATGAAGACAAGGTACTGCATTGCGCTTTAGACTGGGTCCTTTTTTATGTTCGTATTGCAACAATTCATGTTGCAAATTTATTTCATGGTCTTCTGACTTGAAATATTTTCAACAAATTCTCGAGGTTTTAGTATTAAAATGGTCTTTACGACAACAAGCAGTAACCCATGGTTTTTCAACAATATTGTCTTTGAGAGAAGCATGACATCTTACAGATTTCTCAGCACGTTTTGTCTGATTGTCACTCAGACAACCACCTACAGCACAACGCATTTTTAATATGTGTAGTTTATAATTAACCTTAAAAATGCAAAAAATCACAAATTAATGTTGTCGTAATTACTTGCTTAATAATTAATTGTTTATGATACCTCATATAGCTTTTAAAACAACAAAATAAGTTACTATTGTCCACACAAAGTCACACTAACTAATAGTTCAAAATAGTTTTAATAACCTGATTTGTTTTAAGTTTTTTTACACTAAAGAGTCTCCAAATTCAACTTAAATGTCACAACTCTCATAAAATGCTGACAAAACACCACAAAATACACGGCAAAATAAACAAAGCTTAAAATATCATGAAAGTCCCCTTGTAAACCGGTGGATTTTAATGGCGGCAACTCTCATTGTGACGTCGACAGGAGCGAGTCAGCTGATATTGGCGTGCGCAATATCATACCTGTTATTCTTTGTATCATGTGTCAATGTCAACTCCAACTGTCAACAGTGTCAACCTACACGTGAAACTAAAGGCGCGTTCGGGATGCTCACGGCATTCACTCCGTGCATATCTAAAATACTCCAGCGGTTCGGGTACTGTTTGTCAAATGAAAGAACCTGGACGGAAAGAATGCGGGCAAAAAATATCCTCGCATATTTAGATGCTGCCACATTTTTTTCCCAATAATCTTAATTTATTTTCTGTCTAGTTTCCTATAGGGAATTTACATATTTAAATTTCCTACTTGAATACTTAATTTTGTTATTTTCCTTAATACTACTGTCTTCTATTACTTACTATTTTATTTACACAGGGAAATACGGAATACGCAATAAGTATACTATAATATTTATAATGTTTATATTTTATTCGCCTTCAAGCTATTTAAAATACGCGACAATAGGCAACAGTGCGACGTTTACTTGATTTTTAGCGGGGAGGCAATTTCGTGATTGGTCGCAGGATATATTAAATACACTTTGACCCTAGACCAACACCTAATTTTTTTTACATATTTTAAAATTTCGGCAGCGACTTGCTTTAGCCATTGGCGTGGAAATTGTCGATGCCGAACTGTGTGGTTCTTTATATTATTTGGTTTGTAGGATCTGGTGATATATAGGTTTTGTCGGTTTTAGAAATTCTCTTTTTTCACTAGAAAGGGGGTGTCCTATATAGTAGTTTAAGCCAAAAAAGTCGAAAGATCCGCTACATTTGAACCGAAAAAATGCCCTTAAAGTTCGAGGTTTGACACAAATTTTCAGCACCACTTCACAAAAGCACTAGAAATGTAGACAAAACACATCTAAAAATCAATTGTCGGGTGAAAATATTAACTAGGATACATTTGCTTCGAACGAGATACCTCCGTTTTGTTCCGGTCCTAATTTAAAGCGACACATAGCCCCATTAAACAAAATGACATTTTACTTGTAAATATCCATCCTCCTTTTTACTGTCAACTGTCACAATAGCCAAAACAAAGATTTTTAAGAAGGCACACTGTTGCCAGACGTTTACTGTTTCGTTAGCAAATTCATTAGAAAAATGGTGCGCTATAAGCGCAGCTTATTCACTACCAGCTAGTCATCTTGCGGCGGCATCCTTTGATTTGGGAAAGTCAATAACCAAGTTTTGCAAATTTTAGAAGAGGGTCATGACTAAATATTGTTTTAAACGCCTGGGCATCTGAATAATATCTACTTTTGACAGTTCGTTTAATTTAAAATATGCTTTTCTACTAGCGTGCGTAAAGTACTCACTTTACGCACTCTCTAAGATTCGTAAAATAGGCTTTTTATGTGCAGTGCGTAAAATAAGTTATTTTACGCACTAGTGCGTAAAGTAAATCTGACATATTTTTTGACATTTAGGGCAATGCGCAAAATAATTTATTTTACGCACTAGTGTGTAAAGTAATTTAATAATATTTTTGTTTTTTCATATATTTTTCGGTAGTAGAAAAAATTTTGTATGCTACTCATGTGTAAAGTACCCTTTTTTATTCAATTTCAATTAAATTTTTTTATCAATATTCCCATTCATAAAAAAGGTTCACTTTACACACTTGTTGCATATATAATTATTTTATCGTCTAAACTCCGATTAAAAACGATTTTAAAACGCACAATTGTATAAAAATCCGAAATTTCCGAACCTCTCAGGGCGATAGCCGAGGCTTCGGACGAATTTGTCATGTATTTTGAAGCGAAAATTCATTTTAAATTCAACTGTGGAACTGAACCGCTCAGGGCGCAGTGCCCGACACACCAACTTTCCGATTTCGATAGAATTGACTAGTTGGTAGAGAATAAGCTGTGCTATAAGTGTCTCTACTCTTTTTTTTATTTAGGTGAATGATTTTTTATTGCAGTAGCACATCCTATATTGCTCGACGAGCGGTGTGTATGCGAAGATGTTGATTGACACGGTTCTTGAATAGTTGGTTTGGGGAACAGATGTCCTGGGAGCATATTCGAATGTAACAGGCAAGATGTTCATTCGGCAATGCCGATCGTTTCTTCATATGTGAAAAGCTCGATAGCATTTAGTCAGATGTCGTGACTGTTACGTAGATAGAATCAACAAATAAGTCTTCAATTATTTTAACACTTCATGCATGGCCCTCCGCTCGCTTCGCTCGCTACGGGGGCTCAACAAACAGAAACTAACCAAGTGCTAACCAAAACTAACCCAAAATAAAAAAAAGTAAAATTAAAATTTTGAGTTAGTGTTGGTTAGCACCTGGTTAGTTTCTATTTGTTGAGTCCCCGTATAGAGAGCGAAGCGAGCGGAGGGCCATGCATGAAGTGTTTAAATAATTGAAGACTTATTTGTTGATTCTATGTAACAGTCACGACATCCGACTAAATGCTATCGTGCACGTCACATATGAAGAAACGTTCGGCATAGTCGAATGGACATCTTGCTTGTTACATCCGAATATGCGTTCTGGGAGTGAGTTCCACAGTGATGCAGTGCGCCAGACAAAGGAGTTCTTGTAAAGCGATGTTCTAGCTGTTTTCAGTTGTACGACGAACCGGTGCGCTTTTGCCGTCTACCGTGACTGTTTGACAGGCGTTGTCAGGGGCGGGATAAGGCGGGCCAAATCCTGGGAGCATCTGCCGTAAAAGTATCTGTAAAACAGGGATTTTTCGGTCACATGTTTGCGGTGTTTCAGACTATCCAGATTCCGGGTCAACTCTGGGTCACCGACGAGACGCACAACTCTCTTCTGAATGGAATCCAGTAGCTTTAGGGTGTGCTCTGGCGTGGCACCCCAGATGTGTGAGCAATATTCTAAGCACGGTCTTATTTGCGCTTTGTAAAGCAAAAGCAACTGCTGCGGTGTATAAATTTTTTGTTGCGAAATAGCGTACCAAGCTTCTGGGAGGCTGATTTTGCGACGTTAGCAACGTGGTCATGTCAGGACATATTGCTGTTAACCGAGACCCCCAGTAGTCCGATGGAATGAAGATGAAGGGATGGTCGATCCTGCCATAATGATATCATTGCCCGCCGTATGGTAAACGTGGCTGCTTGGATCATTGTTCAATGTGCATTTGCATTCATTCATCGGAATAAAAGAGACACTCGTTCGATTACACTATTCCTTTGTATGTATATATTCGTCAAATATCTCACTTCATACATGGCCCTCCGCTCGCTCCGGGGGCGTAACCAAACAAACTCAACCCAAACTAACCCAAACTAACTCAAAACATTCCCAAATGAGGAAAAACAAACTAAAAAATATTTGCATTTACGACTGACAAATTTAATTTTTTTTTATTTCCGGCATGCCTTGGGTTAGTTTGGGTTAGTTATGTTTGGTTGCGCCCCCGAAGCGAGCGGAGGGTCTTGCGTGAAACACTGTGCCAGGCCCCCGGTGTCGGTTACTAAAATTTCATTATTTTCACGTTACAATTTCAATATTTTCACGTTACACCTGGGAAAGTCGTAGTGGAAGTTTGCCCTTCTGGGGCAATTTAGGCTCAAAACGCGGATATTTTTGCTCAAATGTGGCGAATCTTCCGATTTTTTTGACTTAAGCTACTCTATAGGACACCCCTATTCTAGCAAAAAAAAAGAAAATTTTTAAAATCGACACAACCTATATATCATCAGACCCTTAATTTGATGATATCTTTGAAGATTTTTAACCTTTCTTATATTTTTCTTGCATTTGGTGATTATTATACGCGGTTAACTAATTTTTATATATTTCGGATAACTCTCTTAACTGAACTCTCTAAATTAAAATTTTTATTACATAACAATTCCGAACGTTCTATAAAGAGCGTTTTGGAACATACTTGCTTCAATATTGCCTAGCTTTTAATACCAAAATTGAATGCTAGAGAATTTATATGAATTAGCTAGGATAAACCGTTTTTTCCAAATTAAGCGACGTCATCAATGACGTAAATACAAAACCTTCGGGAAACGAACTCTACTTATTATTACAACATATTTATGTAATACATACAACAAATAATATCATAGAATACTATCCTTATTATAAAAATGAGATATTATTATATGACATATTTTGTACTATAAGACTGTAATATAAAAAAAACTGTAATTAATTTTAACGTCTTAAACTAATCAATATTATCGATAATAATATGGTAAGAATAACCTCGTGCGCCTATGGGAAGGCAAGATTTTTTACGTGCTAGTCCTCTACCCCCTTCAGTCGTTGCTAAGGTTCACTCGCTTGGCGCACTATAAAGCTTTTCGTGCAAAGGGAGTAGCTCTTTCAGGGTTCGACTATTACGTAGTAGGGTAAAAAGAATTTACTCCAAAAGTTCCCCCTCGCAGAAGGAAGATATTGGAGTGAGCCTGCGGAGTTTGAGTATCGAGCGCATAAATTTTGTGGCCATGTGTAGTCCAAAATTATAAAAATATGGAAATAAGTAAATATCCGCATTGTCCTGTTGTAGACGAGGCAGGTAACCCCGTTATATTTGATGGGTCACAGGTACTATTTAACAAAACAATAAAAATTTGTAATTGAGCAAAATTGTGTCCGAATTCTCTCGAAAAAGCACTTTTCCTAAAAATTAAAATTGAATGGAGAAAACAGCTGTCTTGAATCCGTCAGTAATCTATCATTCCCAGGTCCAACAACTCCGAATCGTTCGACTATACATTTTGCCTCCATACGTTTCAAGATCACGTGCCCTAAAATCCACTCGTACTCCACTCCAACTCCATTTTAATACCCGAACCCAGCACAAGATATCGGTGCACGTGACCAGATAGCATTTTCCATAAATATACGCTTTTATAATAAGTATATGGCATTTTCGCTTTTGTGAACGACAAGCGCCTACGCGGATAGATTGCAATCCAATCAGTTTGACAGTTTGTCATAAGAGTCCTCGTCGTTGAGGAATCTAGATGGTTGAACCACAACTTACTGTAACAACCGGTAAGCTGTGGTTGAACTTTGACTTGTAACCCCCTTCAAAGAGGGGGCAGGCTCACCCCACGCATCGTGGAAGCGAACAGAAAAGTACAAAACAGATCGCTGTCGAAAAACGCTACTCGCGCGGAGGGCCATGCGTGAAGTGAAATAATAGTCAACGTTTCATTGGTCTCATTGGGTGCTGTTCTACGGCTAGCTCCAAGGCAATTAAACAGCAGCAGTCCAAACGGTCAGAACAATACTTATGAATTCAACTCCTACCATCAATCTTAGGGCGGAAGCGGCTGAGATGGATTTGGAGCACAGACGCCTATGGCTGTGTGTCAGGTTTCTGTTTAAATTACAAGCCTATATGACCATCCATTGATCCCCATTCTGAAATCTATTAAAAATTACCACTTAAGTAGCACCAAGTATTGGGTAGGTAGTGAATTGTCGTACTTGGTAAAAGAGTTAAAATATTTTTACAACAAGTGTGAAGTTCTACCTTGTTACACATATGGATATGACACACAAATTGGAAAACTGAAGGTACTAGGACTTGGTGTGGATAAGGGAGAGCCAGCTGCTAACAAACAATTCCTTAAGAGTATAAGAATATCAGCATATAGATAAATATATAAGGGGGAGTAGTAGTATCGGTAAGTATGTTCCTGAAATCTAATTTCCTGAACATACACTTATATACAAGGAAGGCTCAAAAAAGGTGGTCGAATGAGATATGGAGTATATTGTCCTAAATTCAATTATAATTTCTCATCAAGATTGCCCAATGAGATTGATATATGTACAGCGAAAATGGCAGCCTTAAATGAAGCAGTTACATATGTACTTAAAAAGGGCATACGAAACATTATAATTCTCACAGATTCAAAAAGTGCTATTGAAAAAAATTGGGAAACACTGTATAGATTGATACTAACAATGACACAGTTACCTGACTTGAGGTCGGCTGTGACAGTGAGTACATTTCTCTGAAAACAAAGAGATTGTTGATGAAAGCTAACCAATGATTTTAATATCAATCTAGCGTGGATCCCGGTACACTCACATATACCAGGGAATGAAATGGTGGATAAATTAGCTAACATCGGGTGATTGTTAGACATACGCAAAAACTTATCGCTTGAGAGAGCTCATCATTGTTCATATAATAAAGAGTAAAATCAAAGAAGAGCATTCTCTCGACTGGAAATTATCAAGTAATAAAAATGGCAGATGGAGCAGAACACGAAATGCCATAACTGCACTCCAATCAGATATTTCCTGCTCGGACGTCCTAGTTTGCTACCCCAAATGAACGCGTTTTTTGTTAGGACGGCACGTGGATAGGATATTTTATATATACGGATATTTTTCTCAAAAAAGGCCACGATGCCTTTCAGTCCTTAAAAATTTTAAAAATTGGGGTCATATTATTTTATATTCCGCGGTTTTTGTTGATTATTTGTCATCTTTCTGTTTTTGTTCTAACTGCTCCACCTCCAGACTAGGTGCAAGTAGAGCATGATCTAACTGATCTCGAGCACAGTGCTCCATCCTAAGCGAACAAAAAATTATCAGCTGCTCGAGCCAAATGAACATCGATCACCTGCTCCAAGTCCCTTGAGAGCAGACCAAATAAACAGGCCTAATGATGGTAGTTAAAATTAGGGGAGAATATATTTTCTTCCAGATAAAGTTTACTATATTAGTCACATCCTACTCCTGTCCCAGCCATACCCACGTGTGTAGATCTTATCTGCCCAAGATAGAGAAGAGTGAGATTTTCCTTTGTTTGTGATTGTCTTATTAACAGTTGTTGCATTGGCATTGTAAACAGGGCAAGTTTATTGTTAGCATTTTTCAAATGGTAAATCATACTTTTCACAAGAAACTGATTTATTACAGGGAGTGCCTCAGGGATCCATACTTGGGCCTCTGCTTTTTCTTTTGTATGTTAATGACTTACAGATAGGGTCTGAGACTGGGATAGTGTGCCAATATGCAGATGATACATCTGTATTGTGTGCGAGCAAATCCGACACAGAATTATCCATACAATGTGGTGAAGTGGCAAGTGACATGATGGAATGGTGTCATGATAATTTTCTCCAGCTGAATGTTGATAAGACAGGACTAATAAGCTTTTCAAAACTGGGGGTCCTCCAGAATTCTCTCTTGGTAAGGCTCAACCATAGGTCCATTCCTACAGTTGATTCCCTTAAATTCTTAGGGGTGGAACTAGATTCCTGTCTTAGCTGGACAGCCCACATAAAAGGACTGCAGGCAAAACTTTGCAGTGCATGTGCAGTCATAAGGCGACTAAGACATAGCATCTCTGTGGCTTGCATTCGCTTATATTATTTTGGCTATGTACAGTCTATAATGGCTTATGGGATTGCTTTCTGGGGATCGGCAAGTGATGCTTCAAATATTTTCAAGGCACAAAAGAGAATAATCCGCTGCATTCTGGGTCTCGGTCCTAGAGAATCATGTAGACCTCATTTTCAGAATTTAGATATTATGACAGTTCCATCTCTATTTTTTATATCGTTGGTTACTTTAATTAAACGAAATCCGACTTTTTTCCTCCATAATTTTGAAAACTATAGCAATGACATGCATATTGCTACACGCAGCAGGTCTGAACTGGCAATACCTACTCATGTGTCGGCATTTTATGAGAGGGGTCCATATTACATGGCCATAAAAGCATACCGGTCACTACCCGATGATATCAAGTGTATCACTGGTGTAAATCTTTTTAGAAAATCTGTTGTGTTGTATGCTAAAACTAGATGTTTTTATTCTTTTAATTTTCTGTCCTAACCCAGACTTGTTTTAACTTTTAGTATATGTTTTAAACTTTGGTAGTATAGTGTTAACTTTTTTAATCTGTGGTGTCCAATTTTACCTTTATCTTTATAAGTTTTATAATATTTATATGATATATTTTTTCTAACCTTATAAGCTTTATAATTTTAATCTACATCTTACATCAGCTTTAATAATTTTAATTTCATAGACAATTATCATCATTAGATATTACAGTTTTACTGATTGTAATGTTACATTTATTTTTCATAACATAACTTATATTTGCATTTTCTTAAGTTCAAACAGCATGATAATTGTAATTTGTCTAATTCGAAAGTAGGAATTTATACTTAATGATAGTTTCTATCACCTTGTCTGACGTTGCTTTGTCACCCCTTGTGATTTTGTTGGCAATAAAGAATGTTTATTATTATTATTATTATAATTGAATAATTAGGGTTCGAAATATGACTTAGAGTTAGACTACAAGTAGGACTCTAATAAAATGAGCTGGCAAATTGCGCAAGTGCAGCAGAAGCCATCATACCAATAAAGAAGGGAAGAAGGAAATTAGCAGCTAACCTCATATATATTTAGCTAATAAACCGGGATATTTTGTGCTAATAAACCTCAAATTTTTCTTGTTTGTTTTGTATTCTCATAATTCTCAAAAATAGCGCGTTCAACGAGTTCTGGCTTCTTAAAAAATGCCGGAACTAAAAGTTACGCCTTTAGGTGCAGGCCAAGACGTCGGGAGAAGCTGTATACTTCTCTCTATGGGTGGCAAAAATATTATGTTGGATTGTGGAATGCATATGGGGTATGTTATTTTTAATGAAACCGCTCAAAAGCATTCACAAGTTCTAAGTTGCCCTAATACTGAATTCTTATAGTTACAATGATGAACGAAGATTTCCTGATTTCACATACGTCACTTCGGAGGGTCCTCTAACACCATACATCGACTGTGTCATTATATCGCATTTTCACTTGGATCACTGTGGGGCGCTGCCTTATATGTCTGAGATGGTAGGGTATAACGGACCCATTTATATGACACACCCTACCAAAGCTATAGCGCCTATTTTGCTGGAGGACATGAGAAAAATATCTGTGGAAAAAAAGGGTAAGTCAAGGTGGCTAACTATTTGACATTTTATGGCTTTGATTTATCCTAGTTACTGTCGATGACATACTTTCTAAATGTATAATATATGAGTATCTGATTTTGTAGGTGAGCAAAACTTCTTCACATCTCAAATGGTTAAAGATTGCATGAAGAAAGTAGTTGCTGTTACTTTACACCAATCTCTTATGGTTGACAGTGAGCTTGAAATCAAGGCTTATTATGCAGGTCACGTACTAGGTGCTGCCATGTTTTGGATTAGAGTAGGTTCACAGTCAGTTGTTTATACAGGCGATTATAATATGACTCCTGATAGGTAAGAAATTAAGAAATTAAAAAATAGTGACCTAAGGTTAATCCGTAAAATTACCTGATACAGGAATTCCTCGGTTTACATGGCGTATTTATATGCAGTTTTGCTCACACAGTTGCAATTTGGTCAGTGAAATTGAGAAGAAGTTACGCAATGAAGCTAAACAGGCACATCAGATAAGATCATTGATACAAAAAGAATTGAAAAAAAGAATAAAACATTATCTAACTTCCAAATGTTTCTACAGTTTTCAAGAGTACTTAAATAACAATTTGTATGATCTGGTCTAATATACTCATACATAGTTATCTTTACTTATCCACATTTGTTATTGTTAGATTTCCTTTTGACTTGTGTAAACTTTGTTTTAGCACCAATAAATTTCTTTTTCTTGTACATAAAGATATAAAGAATAGAATATTTTTGCTTTAATACATGCGGTGTGTTATATACAATGAGATCAAACAAAGTGATGAGGTATCTATTTTTTAGACATCTGGGTGCGGCTTGGATAGACAAATGTCGACCGGATCTGCTAATATCAGAGTCCACATATGCCACTACCATACGGGATTCAAAAAGATGTAGAGAAAAGGACTTTCTGAAGAAGGTACATGAGTGCATTGACAGGTATGTAGAACTCTATATTATAGATTGTTCTGAATAATTAACTTTTGGAAAATGTAAGAATTTTCCAGTGGTAGTACTTCATTTTATTACAGGAGGTATGAAAACTACCATGAAGGGTCTTGTCTAATATAAGACCTTTGATTATGCAATTTATATTATAATAGAAAGTTTATGGTATATAGGATAGATTAAAACAAAAAAATCATTGGACCACATAAAGTTTTATATAAATGTGACATTTTCAAAACATTCCAACACCAAGCTCTCCTAAAATGAAAGATGACTTACAGTGTTGTCAAACTTGATGTTCAAAATAAATGATGTCCATTAGAGGATAATTATTTATATTTCATACACTTCAGTTAAGTACTTCATAAACATAAGAAGTGTAAGGACTGACTATATGTGTATCTTACAGTTTTTTGTGTATATTATAAACAAATTTGGTGACGCAATGTGGATATACATTTGTCATAATTTAGATGAAAATATGGACTCATATATGTTTAATTAATTGTTTGTTTTGCTGATTTTGGCTTTGCATATTCGAAAAAGCAAAAAGAAGTTACAAGAAGTATTTAAGTATTGTCGGTAAAGTTGTCTTGCTCTTACAGATTTTTCGGAAAATTGAAAGTCTCGTCGGGTATTATATCTTGAAAACGGTTTTAAATTAATTTACGGTGGTCAACCTTCATATGTGAATAAAATGATCCGATACTTTTGGTGAAAAAAAACTATTGTTAACACCAGATTGTTTTTGTTTCGGCGTGGAGAACTGAAATATTCGCAGCAACGTTGCCACGTTTTTTGGTGGAATTCTTTTAACCATGGACGAGAATGAAAAGTTTAAATGTACCAAAGATATTAAGACTTTTATGAATGTGATTGTTGCCAAGTAAGAATATACAAGGACTGTATGTTTTTATCAACATCGGAAATGCGTGTTATGCCTCTTCAAAAGCGTTTCTTGATGTTTGTATGTGAAAAATGCAAACAAATGCTGGTTAAAATTCCGTCTATGATTGAAATGCTAGAATATATTAAAATAGTATATTATTTTATATGGAGGAAAAGTGATACTTTTCATGGCGCGCTCGTGTTTAACAGCCGAACGGAGTGAGGCTGGTAATAGAGAGCAAGCCATGAAAAGTAACTTTTCCTCCAAATAAAATATGCTGTTTTTTCTTCAAATGTCGACAAATTAATGCAAAAACATTTCTTTTTAATAGTAATAATATCTAATTATTATTAAAGATAAATGGGTTCGCAAGGCGGCTTAAACCACGGTCGTAGGTGGCCTTGCTTAGACCGATGTCGGTGAATGTAACATAAAGCTGTCAGTGGACACTGTCAACAATAATTATATTTTTAAAATTGCGTTTTCGATTGCATTTTAATTCCCTATTGATAAGCCGTTATTGAGAAGTTCGATTAAATAATAACCAATTTGTTCCTAAATTAGTGATTTTTAGAAATGCAGTCACAAATTGAGTCATAAATACAAATTGTAGTTTAATAAATCTTGAGTTGTTGACGCTTATTTTGTTGTCTGTTTGTATTGTATCTATGTTGCTATGACAACACTTTTACCTCCGCCGGCGGAAAAGTGAAAAGTAAAGCTCCGGCGGAGGAAAAACGAAACTTCACGGCCGCCTACACAGTCGAGTAATGACGGATTTACTGACGTTTGAAGAAAAAAGAATTTATTGAGTTTAAAACTAAATTTGAAAAGGCAAAAAGCAATGAATTGGGAGTTTTAGAACAAACTGTTCAAGATATTACATCACCAAACATTGAATTGGCAAAGAAGCTGAAAGGTATTGAAAATGCTCAAAGCAAAAAGCCTGCTTGGCCAAACTGCGCGTACATAGCTAGTAAATCTAAACAAGCTGCAAATACTCCCAGTCTCATAATAAAACCTAAGAAACAACAGGACTCAAAAAAGACAAAAGGAGACTTGCACAAAACAATAAAACCACCCGAACTGAAAATTGGAATTAAGACAGCAAGGATTACGAAAGAGGGTGGAATGGTTGTAAGATGCCAGAGTGGGAGTGAGCTGGATAAGCTGCAAAAGGAAGTTGAAAAAACTTTAAACCAGGAGTATGTAATACATAGAACTAAGTTAAGGAAACCCAGAATAAGGATTGTAAATGTTTCTGTGGATATGTCGAAAGAAGACTTCGGAAATGTGTTTAAGGGAGCAAAATGAATTCATAACAAGCGATGATGACTTCACAGTGACCTATATTAAGAAACATAAAAATGGTGACAGCCGAACAATATTTCTAGAATGTTCTCCAGGACTTTTTCACAAATGTATAAATGAAAAAAGAGTTTATATTGAGTGGGAGCGTTACAGAGTATTTGAAGATCTCATGGTGCCCAGATCTTTCAAGTGTCAACACTACTACCACAAGATTGACGAATGTACCAATAAAACCATCTGTGAGTTCTGTATGGGTAAACATGATGTCAAAGAGTGTCCGAGACTATCTAAAGAGTGTGTCAACTGCGTAGAATCTAACCAAAAGTATAAAACAAAGTAAAATACATCTCATGAGGCCAGTAACTCTGAATGTCCTTCTTACAAATATTTACTGGACATAATAAAAGGTAAAATTGACTATGGTTACTGAAGTAAATCTATTAAATCAGCTGGACACACTTGAGACTGAGTTGCAAAATGGCATAAACTGTTATGAATTGCTAAGATACATTGATATGTCCACAAAGATGCTAAGCATACACTGCACTTAAACATTCGCAGCATACAGAAAAACTTTGATAATCTTCTAGCCTTTTTACATACTTATAAATTAAATTATAATGACATTATAATATTGAGTGAATGCTGGAAGGTGCATGATGCTGCTTCTTTTAACATCGAAGGTTATGTAAATTATTACAATAATGCAAAGTTTAATCAAAATGATGCTCTGTTCATCTTTACCAAGCTGGGATTGAGTGTGGAATTTACCAATACTGAATTAAGAACATTTAAAGTTCGAAATTGATGGGATATCATGTGGAATCACATGCTGTTACAGGCCGCCGTCTAGTGATGTTCAACGCTTCTTGAATGATCTAGAGGTCTATTTATCAAATAATGCATGTGGTGAAATTGAAATCTTTATTGGTGATATTAATATAGATATACTAAAAAATGAGGATAATTATAACAAGAGGTATATGTCAATACTAAATATATTTGGTTTTCAATCAATGATCAATGGTTACACTCGTGTCACTACAACTGCAATGTCCTGTCTGGATCATGTTTTTCTAAGAAATAGGATAAAGAATGTTTGTGACTCTAATTCCTTCATCATGGAGTCTGACGTGACTGATAATTTCCCTATAATGATTAATCTTAACACTAATATTAACAACAAAAATTATAATGAATTTGTCAAAGAAAGTGAGACATGGGTGACTGAAACTATTAACTCGGTCATTTTTGGTAATTTAATAAAAGAAGTAGATTGGGAGGTGTTAGTGGGCTCTACTGATGTCGAGTGGGTCACGGAGCGGTTCTCCATTATCATAAGTGACATTGTTAAGAAATCCACAGAAACAAAGTTTGCAAGCTTGAAATTTAAAAAAATTAAGCCTTGGATTACTAATGGAATTGTTAACTCTATAAAAACCAGGGATAGAATGAAAAAACACCTTCTAAAAAAATAAAACTAATCACAATCAGGAAGCATATAAAAGCTATAGAAACACCTTCCAAAAGTTAATTAAAAAAACCAAATATGAATACTATAAAACTAAAATTGAAGAGAACTCAAAAGATTTTAAAAAAAATCTATAAAATATTGGCTGGAGCCACAGATCAGAAAAATAATCGGGAAACTTGCAAAATTCATATTAAAGATGACAATATGCACCAATTTGGAAACTCCAAAGATATGGCGAATTACTGTACTAATTTTTTTAATAAGATCGGTATGAGAATGTTTAATAAAATTGGAAATGCTCAGAACCCTTTTCACCTTCAACCAAATATTACTGATTCTATGTTTTTAAGTCTGGTTACAGATGCATAGATTATAGAGTGCATACATTCTCTAAAGAGCAACTGTTCTCCTGGTACAGACAAGCTTACTTTCGAGTTGATAAAGGAGTTTCATGTGGAATTTATTAAACCACTGAAACATATTATTAATCTTGTTTTCTCAACCGGAATTGTTCCCTTATATTTTAAGGTGGCCATTGTTACCCCCATTTTCAAGGCCGGAGATCCCACTAATATAAATAACTATCGTCCGATAAGTGTCATTAATAATTTTGCCAAAATTTTGGAGAAATGCCTGAAATCTAGACTAGAACGGTTTCTTCTAAGAAATAATATTTTGTCAGCTCGACAGTTTGGCTTTGTAAATGGTAAAAGTACGGCGGATGCCATGTATGAGCTCACAAAAAAATGTATTAACCACTTAGACAATAACGAATTCTGTTTAGCAGTGTTCTTGGATCTTGCCAAGGCATTTGATACGGTGCCACATGACGCCCTATTGGATGTTCTTGGCGGCTATGGGCTTCGTGGCATCGTGTTGGCTGTCTTTGCAAGCTATTTACGGGGAAGAAAACAAATTGTTCGAATAAATAATGAGTTTAGCGAACCCTTAGCTGTTGAGATTGTGGTGCCCCAGGGCACTGTTTTGGAACCGCTTCTGTTTGTTACTTACATAAGTTCTTTGACAGATATTGAGTTAGAGGGGGGCATTGTGGTATCATATGTTGATGACACAGCTATAATATTGTCAAATATAATAATTCATAAAGCTATTAACTAATTATCACCCTGTCCCAAGTTTGAACTAGAACTTGGGAATTATTTAATAAACATTAAAAGCAAACTACAAACAACGCAAGCAGTCAACGGGAGCGATTATGAACCTTAAGCATGCAATGATCAGCAATTTCTTCTAATATAAATACACTGGCAAATCTTCAGTTCGTCATACTTTTGGTCTCACCTAAACCAGCTCCAGGGTTAGTCACATGACTGCTTTTGGTTCAATCCGCTCTTTGGTTAGTCACACGATTGCTAAAGTTATAATCCTTTTCCTGCCCCAAACCTAGTACTTGGTTAGCCACATCGACTGCTAAGACTAGGGGTGTCATTAACCACAGTAGAAAAGTCGAGTCTGTCAAAGTTCTTCGAGTGAAGTTTCTAAATAGTCTGTCAAGTAGTTCAAAGTGTAGTGTCCAAGTGCTCTTAGATACCTTAACATTAAATAAAACACAACACTACATAAGATAAACTATATTTACAAAGCAGTGACCAAAAAGACCTATAAACAATTGATAAAAGATACCTCAAGTCGAGAAAACAGGCGCACCTTAATAATTGGGTATAGGCTAGTCTCATTAAGTTTCTGACCAGTAAACGCTGTTAAAACTCTATCGTTGGGTCTTTGACCAATACACATTGTTAATTTAACGCTGTTAAAACTCTATCGTTAAGTCTTTGACCAATACACATTGTTAATCTTTTCTCATTAAGTTTATATAATATACTTTATTGTTTTTTAAGTGCTTTCTTTATCTTCGCTTCTCACCTTACGTAAAGATTCCCGTACTACCATCGGAGTTATACCCCTGCACGCTGAGTAAGGCGTGGCATCGCGATTCAAACGTATGATGACAGATTGGTGGAGGCATTAAGAAAAAATTAAAAGCACTGTCATCACGAATACCCGCAACACGTGGTGGAGCAAGCCGGTTTACGTCAAACACGGTGTTTTTATTAAATTGAATCTATTGTTTTCCTGACAAATTGGCGGAGATATTTTTTTATATTTAAAGCACTTAAATAATGAGATAAGTCAAAAACAAGTAAAATTATAATTTAAAATTTAAATCACACGCCTATAAGCATCGCGCAGGGCTAGTTTAAAATAAGATTTAGTCAAAGAGTCTATTACATATATCCAATAAAACAAACAAGAAAGCAAAATTTTTATTAACATAACACACATTTAAATAACGCGGGCGTCACGCCATTGAAGACTGCTAGTCAGCACCTGGTTGCAGAGTGGCTCTAAGGCGTCGACAATACCTCAGGAATAGAGTTGGGACCTTGAACTCAGCGGGTCCACAGGTAAACTGCTGTTCAAAAAACCTGCTAGTTTGGCGAAGGTACTAAACTACATACCTGAAAAAGACAAATATATATAAGTATTTCAAGGATCATGGATTGGCTTAAAACTTTTAAATTAACACTGAATGTAGAAAAAACCAAGTTTATTGCCTTTTCCTTGACCTCTGCTAATCGCCCACGTTTTGATATGCTTGTTGTTGAAGATGATTGCATGGTTGGGGCAGTGGATTCAATTAAATACCTTGGGCTTATAATTGATAGACATCTTAGATGGGATGAACATATGTTAAGGCTTATCTCGACTATACGCAAATTAATATATAAATTTTATATACTACGGGAAATATTAAACAAAAACTTATTAACAATAGTATATAAGGCTCTTGTGGAATCATTGATCAGATATGGTTTGCTAGTTTGGGGTGGTCTGTACTCAAATGCTTTAAAACAATTAAATACTGTTCAGAATTATATACTGAAAGTGATTAACGGGAAGCCTAAGCTGTACTCAACATCCCTACTGTATGATGAGCAGACACTCAATGTTAGATCGTTATACATACTTGTTGTCTGTGTATATATCCATGATCGTCCTGATTTGCTGAACTTGGTTAATCATTCTTTTGGCACCAGAAATAAGGTTAATTTACACTTAAAACTACCTATTGGAACTAAAAATATCAGTCATCGATATATTCATTACTTAGGTCCAAAGTGTTATAACCTTGCACCTGGGGAGGTTAGAGGGATTAAACAGAGACATTTGTTTAAAAAGCAATGTATTTCGTTCATTGTAAAAAATAATGATAAATTTATGCAGCTTTTCTAAAATTTACTCACTTTGTTGGTGGTTGTCGATTGTGTGTGTATTGGTTATTTTAGGTTAAGGAAATTGTTACTACAGTACTTGTTTGACAGGAAAATGGCAACACTGCCTTGAATGTCAGATTATGGCATATTTGCACATACGGGTGTTCAGTCACCTAGGTGCAATATAACTATGATGAGAGTTCTCTAATGATGTTAAAACTAAATTAAGTACTTGATGCTGTTAGTCGTTAAGTGGATTGTTAGAATTGTCAAATTGTTGATGTTTGAATTTAAAATGTTATTAATTACTATGATGGTGGTTACAGCACGTGATAAATGTTTTTTTTTAATAAATAAAAAAAATAAAAAAATAAAATATGAAACAATTTGGTAGTCCTCACTAATTCATATAAGCTCTTATTAAGACTCATTTATTTTACCCTTATGCCAAGCGATGCTAATCAAAACTAACAGAAACTAACTCAAATTCACCCAAAGTATCTAGCGTAAATGCGACATAGAAATGCTTGCTATGCTAATACTGATTATTAATACTTCTTTTTGGTTATTTATGGTTTTTTAACCTTTGTACAGTGGCGGCTATTCAGCGGAAGTACGGGAAGGGCCACTTCCTAAAGAAAATGTAATTTAAAAAAATAAAATTAATTCATTCATCAGTAAAATAATATATTTTAAGATTCAATGATAAAATTTTCTTAGTTTAGGAATAATCTATTTCCCGTTACTCCCCTAATAACTAGTAATTCAATTATTTTCAAATATTAAAATCAAAGCTTCATGAAACAAGAATCTCGCCACCTGCACATTGCCCGTTAACTCCACTATCGAATAGAACAAAGGTGAACTCACATGAAAATGTCTATTTCTTTTCGCGTACGCGCCGATAGCAGTGACAATCTCATTATCATTTGTGTAGACCTTTAAGGAAGAGGTATCACTCGAGAGCCGTCGAGTCATCAAAAGTATAAGCGCAACTAGTTGGTTGCCATAACAACGATGACGTCGTAATGGTCGTACATTTGTTTGGTTTGCAATGATTGGAAGAGCTGGCGTGTAGCACTTCCATTCTCAGATCAACGCGAAAGCACGTTGTTTCGTTTATTGCGAGTTTATTAGGGGACATTCCGCCGTGAATTCTTGGAATTATTTTTTATTTACATTCCACGGTTGATCCATTATAGTATTATACAAGAGATATTTTCTATATATTCTGGTTTTAGTGTGTTTTTTGTAGACATGTGATTTGTATTAGCAACAAATCATTTTGTTGCTAATGCAATATGAATATATTTTATTTTTTGATGATTTACCTTAAAAAATACCGGTAATAATTATTAACTAATTTTGGCAGTTTGGGCGTGGACCCCAAAAACTTTCCGCCTGCGGCGCTGTTCCTTCTATCGATGTCGGTAGCTCTTCCCCACTTTTCAAAGCCGCGCGCCGCCACTGCCTTTGTAATGAGTCAACTAATTTTACCTTCTTAGGGGTGGTAAAGTCCTGATACCTGTTTTCGCATTGGGCAGAGCGCAAGAACTTTGCATTTTACTTGAAACATATTGGGAGAGAATGAACCTAAAGGCGCCGATCTATTTTGCTCTAGGACTTACAGAAAAAGCGAACAATTATTATAAGATGTTTATTACTTGGACAAATCAGAAGATCAGGAAAACTTTCGTTCAACGGTAAGACATTTACTTATGTTTTTATTTTCCTTTTATTAAGATAAGATGATATTAATAAATTTAGCATAAGTGCAACAGGATTTCAAGTAACACACATACTATCCCTTATAGAAACACAAGAAGTATGTTTTACAATAAGAATAGTAAAGTACCTCTATCCTGGTTACGACTTACATACCCGATTTAGACATAAGCTTGGAATATGTCTTTTTGTCCGAAGCGACCTTTCATGTCACCGCGAGGAAACACTCGAACTGAACAACCTTGACGTCATGTGGCTCAAGTTTACCGCCAAGTTTATATGTTGTCTCTATCGCCCTCCGAGCGATAGAGCCTACCAAAGCTTTTTTACAACTGTAGCTACCACGTTTTATTCAATACAGGTCGATCACCCCAATTCAGAAATAATCGTTCTGGGAGACTTCAATACCCACAGTACCAACTGGCTCAAACACCACAACAAGACTGACAGCGAAGGTAGAGAAGCTGAAGTATTTGCCATTAGCTACGAGTTTACTCAACTTGTAGACGAACCAACTCGAATCTCAGAGAGGGGCGAATTCGCCGCCCTCCTGCATCTCTTTCTAACCACCAATCCTGACCAGTACACAATTACAGTTGGTTCGCCAACGGTTTGTGAATTGCCACTTCTACAAAAGGATCCACCATTGTCTCGCAAAATTTGGCATTACAATTCTGCAAACTGGGATGATCTAAGGGATTTCCACATTTTCCTTGGCTCGACGTCTGCCTTGTCACTGACGACCCGTCAGTCTGCTGCGAAGAGATTATGCAAGTAATCTCTTCTTAGGAATGAAAGCCTACATCCCAAATTCCATCAAGTTATCATCAAAAGGAAAACCCTGTTTCGACAGAAGATGCGAAAGAGCTGTAGGTAGGACATAGCAAGCCTACAAGTACTGGCAGCCAAATTAGCCGGACTCACGCGGCGGACAAGCACAAGTAAAGCACGGATCGGGCTTGGCCGCGCGTGAGGTCTTCCCACGATTTGCATGAGACTGTTCTTCATGATTTTGAAGCTATGGTTCATTTTAAAAATCATAAAAAAAACCGCGTGAATAAAGAAGAGTGGCAGTTTCTGCTCCAGCTTTTGTTTTGTTTAGTGGCTCATATTTATGCAACAAAAAATAAATTAATTTAAATAAAGGTCGATTAAGGTAAAGTTTTAATCACTAGATTTTGAGTAAAGTATGAGTAATAGATACAACGTCACAACCTCACACTACAAGGGTGCAATTAAAACTGTTGGAGGCAGCTAAATATTTAGCAGCACACTTGCTGTGAATCACAGATAACAGATAACAACAGACCCCAACACAAGCGGAAACAAATTAACTGCAAATTTTAAATTAAAAAAAAAACTACCTGCAAATTTATCAAGGTAAACCTTAATATCTTTACATAAGCAATAAATCACATACAAGTACACAGATAAGTCTAAAGGAAGCCATGAACCGCTCATAAAACGTTTAGCTGACAGTTAAAGATAAATACCGGTGTATTATTTACTTTGATTTTAGTGGTGATTTTTTAAATAAGTTTTCAGTTTTTTTTTTCTTCAAGCGTGCGCAAAGTAGCTATTTTACGCACGCTACTCAGTGCGCAAAGTAGTACTTTCCCGCCGCTATGCGGGAAAATGTGCGGAAAAGTAAAATTCTCTAAAATCACCAGAGACAAGAAAATGTTCATATATTTTTAGAAACTTTACACTTTTGGACTTTTTATGCAATAAAACCGTTTTAAGTCATAATTAAATTATTTTCCTTAAAAGTTTCCGTAATTCGCGATATTGTAACTTAAACCAAAAACCATATATTTTGAAATCCTCGGTATAGTAGTAAAAAATTATGTCAAGCAACAATACTTATAATTGTCAGATTGACATATTTTAAACAAATCTAGGTGTAAAACGAAGTATCCCAAAAACATAGTCCTCAGCGTCGCTAGAAAGCCTTAAGAAAATGGATAGTTTTAATAACCCCAAGATTTACTGAATGTATCCTGGCACGAGGAAAAAAAAATGTGATTGATCGAATTATTTATGCAACATAAGAAAACCGTTTTAACTCTTAATCATTCCCCTTTCAAGGCTTCCGTAATTCGCGATATTACAACTTAAACTAAAAACCATATCTTTTTAAGTAATGTCAGATCAACAATAATAGTCATGTAAAGCAACAGTAGTTATAATTGACAGATACTTTTTCTTTTATTTAAATACGGGTCATTATTATTCTGTGCTTATTTGGACCGCGCTCGTAGAAAAAATATTGTTCCTAACACTTGCGCAAAGTGACTTCTCCGCACTCGACTGATTGACCGAACTCCGCTTGGCGTTGTTCGGTCAACATCAGTCGCGTGCGGAAAAGTATTACTTTGCGCACTTGTCAGGAAAATAACTATTTCGTTTGAAAATAGCTGAAAATGTAAAGAAAAGTATGTATTTACTTGTTTTAATTAAGATAGTTTTTAACTCGACAAGTATTGAATTATATTTGTATAGTAAAATTCTTTAAATATTGAGGCTTTTTTAAATTAAATTATGAATTTTAAAAATACACTAAAAAACATTCCCGTACTTTTTACATATTTTGTAACCATTGGGTGTCTAATTTATAAATATGTTAAGTTTTTCTGCTACTTTGCGCTATAGGCTTTTTATAGATTCCGACATGACGGTTACAAACGATCAGCTAGCACGGTGATGTATACACACAGATTATGTATTCATTATTATATTCTTATTTGTATGCCTTAAAAATTAAAAAAGACTCCACCTAGTACTTTCTTTTCCAAACGACATACAATTTGTTCCGTTCTAAATGGACAAAAATCCATAAAAATTCTATTTTTCAAGATAATCGAGTAAACTTTTTTTTTGTTTGAAAGGTATTTGAAAACTGCTTCCTTTGGTCCAACTGTCATTTTTGAAAAGCAAATCCAGGGTCGGTTACAAATTTTTTTATATGCCCATTTTTTTAATTTTTGCTCCATTTAGAACGGAACACCCTGTATACTGAGATGGAGTAAAAAATACTAGGTAGTAAAATATATTATTCTTTGGACTAAACATATTTATTAAATTGGAAACATATATTATAATTATTTTAATGTTTTTACCTACTTGCGGCGGATCGGGAGCGCCATCACGGATCTTTCCGGGCGACCTCGAGCGGCACCCTTCCCACGGCGTCGGCGCCGGCGTGTTGGTCCGAGTTGGCGCGGCCCGGCCTGCGCTATTACGGATCGTGAGAAGCCACCATTAATGACCCCCTAACCGAAACGAATAATCCTTTAGTAGTAGAATATTATATTTTATCTGAGAGCATGATAATTAAAACTAGCCAATCAAACAATTATGGATTAATAAAATAAATTCAATTAGCAATATTCTCTCCGCAGTGATTTATTTCGTCTTCCATTTTTCATAAAAGTAAATTATTTCGTGGCTTGTGGCCAAAATAAATTCTACAATTTCTACTTAAATAAAATACAGGATGGCTATAGCATTGGTTGGCTTTAATGGGATAATCAGTTTTACAGATGACAGTACTCTTGTCTCCCAATTTAGATCAGAAAGTTTTTTACCAGCGACTGAGACTTATCACCGCAAACAGGAGTAGATTAGAGCAATTAATCAAGACCTGGAGAAAGTTCAAACTTGGGGCGACAGAAACTTGATCCAGTTCAATGCAGCAAAGATCCAAGCAGCCACGTTTACCAAGAGGGCCAATACGGCAAGCCCTGACATCATTATGGCAGGATCGATCATTCATTCTCGTGAATTGGACGGCTGGGTGTTTCGGTCAACAGCAATATGTTCTGGCATGACCACGTTGCTAACATCGCAAAATCAGTCTTCCAGAAGCATGGTGCGCTATTTCGCAACAAAAACCTGTGTACACCGGAGCAGTTGCTCTTGCTCTACAATGCGCAAATAAGACCATCCTTAGAATATTGCTCACACATCTGAGGTGCCACGCCAAAGCACACCCTAAAGCTGCTGGATTCCATTCAGAAAAGAGCTGTGCGCTAGAATCTGGCTAGTCTGGAATACCGTAGACATGTGGCCGAGATGTCCCTGTTTTACAGATACTTTCACGGCAGGTGTTCCCAAGATTTGGCAAGCCTCATTCCGCCCCTGGCAACGTCTGTCAGACAGTCACGAAGAGCGCACCAGTTCCTCGTATAACTGAAAAGGCCTAGAACATCGCTTTACAAGAACTCCTTTGTCTGATGCGCTGCATCACTGTGGAACTCACTCCCAGGACATCTCCCCCCCCCCCCCCCTTCCCAATTACAACCTACAACTATTCAAGAACCGTGTGAATCAATATCTTTGCATACACATCGCTTGTCGAGTGCCATAGGAAATTCATTTTAGTGTGTGTGCAACTATCATAAAAAAAACGAACAATTTTTATGGTGGATTATATGTTTACAAAAAGATCAGTTTTACGTTTTACCTATTTGATAACTAAGTATTTGTAGTAAAACACCTGCCACATCTAACATATAGACGTAAGACGTAATGTAAAAATAGAGATTTATCCATCTACTTTTTCTGAATTCTGAAGTGACGTCCTTTTTGAAAATGCTTCTGTGTGACATTAGCAGTAGTACCTAATTATTATTATTATTTGAATTAATAATTGTTTTCTTTTTTTGGTAGAAATATGTTTGATTTTAAGCACATAAAACCATTCGATAGACAGTTCATAGATAATCCAGGACCGATGGTAGTATTTGCAACCCCTGGCATGTTGCATGCTGGTCTTAGTTTGCAGATTTTCAAAAAATGGGCTCCCAATGAGAACAATATGATCATCATGCCAGGTAAATTCGAAAGGGTGAAGCAACACAATTGCAATATTATTTCAATAACTTTTCGCCCAAACGGTAATGGAGGAAATTTCAATTTTTTCTCAGGACATTCATGGAACAGGTCAAATTTTTTGAATGTTATGCAATTTTATATATTCTATAGTGTGCGTTAATTTTTTTCCTGGAAAGTTATTTGGATTAAATACGAATATACCAATAATTTGGAATAAAAAAAAAACAGTATACAGGCCTTTAACACTAAAATAGACTTGTTCAAGAATAACTTTTTTTTAGCAAAAAAAAAATCTCTTCTAAAACTGCATTCATCTATATTTAATGCAAATAACATTGTTTTAATAAAAATAGTTATATATTTCATTTGAAACTTTAGATTAAGCCATTATTATAAAAAATGTAATTGCCAGGGTTTAAATGTTTCTTCTTAGTAGTGAATAAACGAGACTGAGTCCTCATGGAGGAGGCAATTTATCGTCTCCGTGAGGGCTCTCTCTCGTTGGGTTTTGAGGAGTCTGTCTCGTAAGGAAATAAGTTTGTGCCGTCCTGTAAAATGTTAGTTCTACTATTAAGATGCACATAAGTCTGGGTGTTGATTCACTCTGTAATGGAACCTTGTTCAATTTCGCCTCGGTATAACCTTGATACATGTCGACACTCCTCCTACCGAGGACGTTCTTCCACCATGAAACAAGGTGTTGCCTTTGGTATAACCTTGATACATTTTATACGTAACCTTAATTTTTTATAAAATTACTCTTCACAAATTAACTTGGAATATACCACATATTTCAGTAGCAATCCCTCAAGAATTGTTATTAACAAAAATTATTGATAAGGGAACAGATTTAGTTATTGCATTTAGAAGTTGGGAATTAGTTGAATATCCGGAACTGTTGAAAACATCCAGACACAATTGACCTGTTAAGACATCTATTAGTGTTGAAACTCCTCGTCATGTTATAGTTACGTTGCAACAGGAGAAGACAGATTCGAAAATATCAAATATGAGTGAATTTAATGATATAAACTTGAGAAATATTAAAGTTTTTTTGAATTCTGAAAGATACCCCTTTAATGATCTTCTCCTGGACATAAGTAATAATAAATATGCTATATTGTATGAAATATATTCCCAATTTCGATCTTCTTATTATTCAAAAACCGAAGAACCTTTATTTGATACAAGCGATTTTAAATCTAAAGCTCCTATAAATTGCTCACATCAAAAGGAATCTTTACAAGCTAGACCTATAGTAATGAGAGTTGAATTTGAACTAAACAAAGATTTAGAAAAAGACACTTCAGCGTATTGTTTAATATTACTTGATAAAGTTTTCACTTACAACTCACTCACTAAACTTGTTAAACAACTTTAATTTTCAAGTTGCTTTTAATATTACATTTCACCCCCAACCTCTTGAAACACTACATTTATTTAACATTTGAACAAATATTTTCTTAGTTGTATAAGATCATTTACAACTCTAAGCAGGTTCTTAATATAGTCCATGAAGTAATGATCTTACAATATGTTCAAGAAATTAGACATTTTCATTAAAAATTTAGAAGAACTGAAAAAACGTATTGAATCATATTCCAATAAAAACTTTGTGTTTAAGAAAGTTGTGACTTTAAAAATATGAGATTAGTTTTGGATATTCAAGCATTCAAAGATGAAAAGAATATATTTCTACCTAAAGAATTAGCTGCCTATGATGGAGAAAAAATTAGTTATTATGTTTTCAAGTAATCATTTTCTTTGAATTCTTTCTCCTGAAGCGCACAAGCAAGCTGTATGGTTAATGAAAATTCACCACTGCATTAATTGGAATATCGGTTATACCCCACTACACCACTTTTCAACAATTGTAAAAAAATTGACTGAAGAAGCGCAATTTGTTTATGTTAAAGGAAACGACAAAGCAGATTACCTAAGAAAATATTCCAGCAAACCAATAATTGAATTAGATGAACAACCAATTTTAATTGCTTCAA
This sequence comes from Pissodes strobi, assembly GCA_016904865.1. Classification (NCBI taxonomy): domain Eukaryota; kingdom Metazoa; phylum Arthropoda; class Insecta; order Coleoptera; family Curculionidae; genus Pissodes; species Pissodes strobi. The sequence continues at coordinate 34,223 of MU183639.1, read as the reverse complement.
CACCTAAATGTTTTTATCATTCAAAGTCACCATCTATGTGTGCGCTTTCAAATGTGTTTTATATTTATAATAAATTTTTTATGAATGAATAAAAAAAAATAATTTTATTTAACTTTGTTTTATTAAATACATTTCATTTCTCAAATTTAAATTTCCTAATACACACATACATTCTTATAATATAATTTTAACATATTAAGTTCCAATACAAACTTTACTATGTCTTTGGTCTTTAAGAACTCGCTACATACTTGTACGCCTTTTTTACAAATCTCAGCATGTTGCATATAGTTCTCATACCACAGTATAACTTGAGCTTCAGCATCATTTTTCGCAAGTGCATAAAACCGCGAACAGGCTTCCGACATCAGAAAATTTTCATAAAGTTCTAACGCAAAGTTCTCCATATCTTACACAAACACTTCAAATTGAAGTTCTCACAATTCTTCTTCTGCTAATTTTATCACATCTAATATAGTTGGATCGCCTATATATTTCTTCAACCTTTTCAACAAAAAATCCCAATTGTTTCAATTCAACTACAAACTGCAATACATAGAAATTTTCGAAGTATTGAGCGCAAGCGGGCGCAACTTTCGAATAATGTTCTGCAAACTCACAATAAAAGTCAACATATTCTGGTCTGCTATGCATAGCATTATAATAATTATAAGTTAATTGGCTAAATTCTTCATGTAACTTTTTCGCAGCCTCATCCATAACTGTTAATGTATATAACTGACAGCGACTGAATGATCGCAAGTATCAATATTTCTTATAAACAGAAAATTCCCTCTTATTATCACATTGATGTTTTGGGAATGATATAAGCTATTTCATTATCTTCATCATGATTATCACCATCTAGAATAGTTTCAAAAATATCTACAATTGATTTAGTTTCTTTCACAATAGCTCTTTTTTGATTAGTATATTTTATATTAATGTAATCACAATGACTTCTACATAATGGACAAACATCCTTCGTTTGTAACCATTCTGTTAAGCAATCCAAATAAAATTTGTGTTCACACCAATTTGGTGTGCAAATGTTTTCTTTTTCCAAAGAATTGAAACAAATAGGATATTCGTCTTTCAAATGCACTTCACTTTTTTTCTTTTTTGAACTAACTGTTTCCGAACTAACTGTTTCTGAATTGACTCACTTGAGTACTCGATTTCTTAATTTGAATTCTTCCATACAAAACTAAACCCGAGAAAAACAACCGCAGAGAAGCGACAACATAAATCCCGCCCAAAAATTTGGAGTGGGAGATAAACCGGCCAACTGTCATCACCGCGTGCTTGTCATTTTAGTTTAGTCCGAGATTTGTTTAGTACAGTCGTTGACGACAACATTTTTTTCCGTTGGTTTGTTTGTGTGTTATTTATTATTGAAGTGACTTCTTTAGCGAGGGTAAAGTCAGAAAAATGAAACGCTTATCAAGTGAAACGCTTTTTAAAGTGAAACACCCCTTTAATTAAGCATGTTCCAGTATAGCTAGAGGGCTGAAATTTTTAGGACATGTAGCCGGGGTAAAGTGAGGATCCTGGACGAAAACTGGACCTAATTCAAATGATTAAACTAAGTTGGGACTAAGTGAAACTAACCGAAAGTTGAATCGACGACTAACTCAAACTAACCAAATCTATTAAAATTGATTATAACGTATCGAAACCGCTTCAAATGACTAAAGTAAGTTGAGCATAAATGAAACTAACCGAAAGTTGATTGAACTACTAACTCCAACTAACCAAAACTATCAATATGATTATAACGTATGGGAACCAGTTGAAATGACTAAAATAAGTTTGGACTAAGTGAAACTAACCGAAAGTTGATTGGACGACTAACCCAAACTAACCAAATCTATTAAAATTGATTATGACGTATCGGAACCGCTTCAAATGACTAAGATAAGTTGAGAATAAGTAAAACTCACTAAAAGTTGAATCGACGACTAAATTTGCATAAACATAAATATTGACACATTATCTTCACGTTTTAGTGACGTAACCATATTCTGTCTTTCACGCGACCTGGTATAAATAAAAAGGAAAAGTATAGATTTTGTCGTAATTAAAAATCGGAAGTCGATAGAGCAATGACAATTGTATAAAAAATTTCATATAAACTTTTAGGTATTGTTTATAGTTAGTTTTGATGTATTTGTGACAAGTAAGTTCAGAATAAATTAAATAATTTTGCTTAAAATTAGACTATTGACGCTACCATGTACTAGATTAATTTTGTAGACTGCATCGCTGTATTATATTATTATACTTTATGCTTATTTTGTAACTAAATAACTGCAAATTTAGCAAATTTATTTCGAAAAAAACGTTAAAAGATCAAACCTTTTTGTTGCATTATAATTCTTCATTAATTTTTTTAAGCTTAACTATAAACAATACAGACAAATTTATATGACATTTTTTTTATACAGTTGTCACTGCTCTATCGACTTCCGATTTTTAATTTCGACAAAATCTACACTTTTCCTTTTTATTTATACCAGGTCGCGTGAAAGGCAGAATATGGTTATGTCACTAAAACGTGAAGACAATGTGTCAATATTTATGTTAAAATGTTTCAACTTAATCCCCTATTAATATACGATTATATAGATTTCAGTAAATTGGATGGTTCAAGCATTTGTCAAATCTGACAGTTAAATAAATTCGGTAATATTTCCCTTATTCTAACAGATATCGAAAAAAGTGTTTAACAAAAAGGTTTTAGTTTTCGATGCTCTATTGTATGCAAATAAAATTTGACATCTCCAGCTGTCAAATTTGACAGTTTTAGATGTCAAATTATTTCAAATGAATATGATATATGTCAAAATATTACCTTAACACTTTGACACATTTAAATATCATATTTTGACATATATTTTTTATTTGTAGAAAAAGTAGACATGTTTATTTTATATGTTATACGTTTATATGTCAGCGAGAGCTTAAATTTTTTTTTTAATTTATTCAATATTATACTTTGACATATGTTAGTTTTGGCCGAAAATCATTTGTGTCAAAATTAGTAGCAATATTCATGTAATTATGGCAATCTCTTTAGGCTCACATAGTATTATCTGCGAATCGTTTGGATAAATAAAAAAATGTTTGTCCAGTGCGTGTCTCTCTTATCAATTTTATTATAGTACGTAATATACTGCATGACATTAGTTAAATTTTACCATCATTTATATGTAAATTTTTCAGAAATGTTTGAAGTAAACAGGTAATTACATGGTATTTTTAACATTGATATATGTATGTATATGATGAACGTTCATTATGGATATGAAATTAAACGCTTTTAAATAGGATAGTATATTGTAGATAATAGTTGGTATTATATTGTTATTAATTTGATTCAGTTCTTTTTTTATTATCTTTTAACAACTATTTGAGGATTTGTTTTTACATGTATTTGTAAATATATCAGTAATCGTTCGAAAAAACTGGGATTAAAAAAAAATAATTTGTTTAACAGCGTGTATATGATTTTAAAAACTTTATTTTTATCTTAATAACACGTAAATGGGTCTCTAACCGGTTCCGATACGTTGTAATCAATTTTAAAAGATTTGGTTAGTTTGGGTTAGTAGTCCAATCAACTTTCGGTTAGTTTTACTTATTCTCAACATATTTTAGTCATTTGAAGCGGTTCCGATACGTTCTAATCAATTTTAATAGATTTGGTTAGTTTGGGTTAGTCGTCGATTCAACTTTCTGTTAGTTTCTCTTAGTCTCAACTAATTTTTATCATTTGAACCGGTTCTGATCCGTTATAATCAATTTTAATAGATTTGGTTAGTTTGGGTTAGTCGTCCAATTAACTTTCGGTTAGTTTCACTTCGTCTCAACTTATTTTAGTCATTTGAGCCGCCAATATGTTATAATCAATTTTAATAGATTTGGTTAGTTTGGGTTAATCGTCGAATCAACTTTGGGTTAGTTTCACTTAGTCTCAACTTATTTTACTTATTTGAGCCGGTTTCGATACGTTATAAACAATTTTAATAGAATTGGTTAGTTTGGGTTAGTCGTCCAATCAACGATACGAGAATTTCGTAACACGAGAAGAAAACATAAACCATGTCGTGATGCGACCTTGAAAAATCAGTCTCATGAAATCAAAGAAGTATTCACTTCAAAAAGGTTAGAACGCAACATATCAGTAAACTCTGACTTAAACCGTCAAATCCTAAAAGATAATTATTATTCATAATACATTTTTTCTAATAAAGTAAATAATAAACATGTAATTAATTACATGTTTTATGGGTGTATAACATTTCTTTTCCCTTCATTACATTTATCTCAGTGTACTAAACCGGTCATCTGTCACATATGACAAATTAAACTTGGCTCTCCAACTTCAAAGGTGCCGACGGCTTTTGTCGCTTCTCTGCGGTTGATATTCTCGGACTAAACTGTGAAATGAAGAAACATACAGAACTGCTGGTTTTATTATTACGTTTATTTAAGAGAGAAGGGGAAAAGTCAGGGTCAGGGGCAAGGTCAACATATATGTAGATAAGGATGGGAAATATATTAATTGCATGATGAGAAAGACTCCTCAGTAATCAAAAGAGAGCCCTCACGGAGGATGAGGTAATTACCTCCTCCGTGAGGAGGACTCATTCTCGTTAACACACTACTCTTCTTTTTACATGACAATGGTTCGATCGCATTTTATTAATTATTATTGTACTTTTTCTTGAAATTATAGGATTTTGTGTACAAGGAACGGTGGGACATAAAATTCTAAATGGAGCAAAGAAAGTGGAATTCGAAAATAGGCAAGTGGTCGAAGTGAAAATGTCTGTCGAATACATGAGTTTTTCAGCGCATGCGGATGCAAAAGGTAACCCAAACGTTATTAAGTAAGTGTATTTCTGTGAATTGATAATAATTATTATTGGGGTAAGGAAGTTTCCTACTTGTTGAAATGCTACGATTGCGGTGCCAGTCGGAAGATTATAATAAATGGTAGTGAAATCAGTGAAGAATTAATTTCTTTGCAAAAAATGCTTACTTAAATATTTTCATTTAAAGACAATTGATGTGTATGCAAATTGTCATCAACTTCGGATTTATGTCGTCGATTGATAAGTGATTTTCTCTAATAAATTGACTTATTTAGGACACTTCCTAATATTTTAGGCATAATGCAGTTGATACAGTATTGTGAACCGAGAAATGTCATGCTGGTGCATGGTGAGGCAGAAAAAATCGCTTTCCTAAAAGAAAAAATTCAGCAGGAATTCAGCATAAACTGTTACAATCCTGCGAACGGTGAGTATTCTAAAGTAACGTAACTTTTATCACGACATGACAATAGGGATTCAGTTGGGGGCAGGAAAAAAGCAGTTGGGTTTATTATTCTAATTTAATAATGTAGCACTCAAAAAATGTCTCCGACAATGGATTAGACGCATTAAAATATTGCAAAGATATATTTCCAAATGCGAACAGTTTTAATATTATTAAGTTACTTGCCAATAAATAATGCTACGAATTGCTAAGACAGGAAGAAGTTTTTTTTCTTTAAGACTGGTTAAGTCTTACTTACGGACAAACATGTCTCAATTAAGGCTTTCTGCCTTAACATTACTCAATGACTCAATATCCTTATGCAGAAAAACTATAGACATATTTACATGTAAAAAGAAACAGAAATTTAGATTTTTTTGCTTAAAAGTACTTATGTGTTTTCGTTTTATTAAATATTTTTCTTATTTTATAGTTTAGTTATTTCTATAGGTACATACCTACATAATAATTTCATTCAGAGAATTAATTTTATTTTTTATATTTAAATTCGTTTTTTTTTTGTTCAATAAAAGTGCTTATGACGATTAAAATATGCTTTGCAGTATCTATATGTTGCAGATTATTAAAAGTGTTTGATTCAAGCTTATTTCAAATGTATTTTAAAGCTACTTAATACATAGGTATGACAACTTTGATCAATATATGTTGATTTAAGAGTTACGTAAATAAACATTTGTTTATTTAAAAATACGTAGATGATGAAAACAAAATCTTTGCCACGATATGAAAGACAAAAAGTTAAACGGACGCCAAGGAAATTATGCCGCCGATGATGAGTGTTCTCGTTTAGCTTAGCGTTGAACATACAATACCCTAGCCTTCTTACACGATTTCTTACAGCTACTCCATCCACTATTATCGAACACAAGTGCATCAAAATTACCGATAATTTTGCATGGTAGCGTGTTTAAAAACTGCATGAGTTTATTTTCATATTTTGGAGAAAGAACCCAGACACCAAAGGTGGAGGGCTCTTTTTCAAAAAATATGAAAATGACCGAATGCACGCTCGAATGCAAAATTATCTGGTTATTTTTTAACAAAAAAAAAAGTTAAAATTTCTTTCGAGTGATGCTCCTTCTTCGAAAAAAGGTGCGTAGGAGTTTCGTACCTTCTGTAAGGAATAAAGGGAAACATGTACGGATGAAATATACTTCGAAATCTATACACGTTAGTAGTGCACTGTAGTCACGTATATGAATACTGGGTTGTTGTATGATTAATAGCAGCCAATCAAAAATACTCGCACGCGGGGCTGAACTGTAATCGTGTATATTATACAAACACGCCTCCCGGTATATGTACTTATATATATTGTAACTTCCTATAGGTGAAACCAACATAATTCCGACACCCGTGAAAATCCCTATAGATGTGTCCTTGCCCCTTTTGAAATCAGAAGCGAAGAAATTCAACGCTCTGCCCCCGGATCCGAAACGTCGCAGAATATTGCACGGGGTGCTCGTTATGAAAGACAGCAACGTTTGTTTGATGGACGTGGACGACGCTTGTAAGGAGGCCGGTATCAACAGACACGTAATCAGGTAACGGTAAAAATAAGGTGACATTTGTAGTGACTTGCTTTGTAAGGTCCCGTGTAATATTGAATGGGATTAAAAAGAAAGCTAATAATTCGAGTTTTCTTCGTTCAGGGTGTCTGAGTTAAACGTGAATGACTTCACCCCCGTACGTATAAAAGTTCGAAAACAATTGGCCATCGAAATGTTTGAAAATTGAATTTTCGAAAAAATATTTGAATACGAATTTTATGAAAATTGAAATATCAATATTTTTCGGGTATTTTTTTCTAAAATAAAATTTTGAAAATTTTGTTCAGCAAAATATGAAAAGAATATGTTTTTCGGAAAATACAAAAAATTAAATACGATATATGTATCTAAATGTTGTTATTTCGAAGTCATTGTTTTCCTTGTCATTGTAGCTTGTATAATGATTTTGCAATTTTAGTATTAATGTTTAAACGATTTTTCACCCCGATAAATAACAATTTACTTTTCAGATTTACATCTACGGTGTCGATAAGCGATAACGGTGCGTCCGTCTCCACCGCTCACAAACTGCATTCGTTCCTGACTGACAAGTTGCCCCAATGGGCGGTCAGTTTTTCTGAAGGGGAGATATCTGTCGAATCGGTTCTAGTCAAAGTGGAGGGGGAGGAAGACGAATCGCAAAAGACTGTTTACGTGTCGTGGACTAACCAGGACGAAGACTTGGGGAGTTACATTCTGGGGCTGATCAACGTGATGGGCCAATGAACGGCATTGTCTCATGTTCAAATGAAAGAAGAATCTGAAGTATTCTATTTTTTTTTAATTATAACGCACGTCTGTGATTCGATAGTTCCAGAGTCTGCGTTGTACCTACGATATCTTATTAATATCATAACATGTGTTTGTATATATTTTTTGAAGAGATTTTATAGGAGCAACTATTCTAATTTGTGCTATGGGTGACATTATTATCCCCCATACTTAAATTAAGTTCCCTTAAGCTGAAAATTTAATATGTTTTTTCTACGTTAACACTCGGTTATTTGGTGTTATTTGAAAATTTGTTCAGAACTTCTCGATTAGTTTTATAATCCTAAATCGTAGATTATATACACGTATTTTTTACGATTACCCCAGAGAAGAGTATGTTCATTATTGCTTTGCTAGATGTTAATTGGCTAGTTCAAATTATTTCAAAAATATGAAATAAGCTAAGAGAGCCCGTTTTTCATTTCATGATCACTTTTGACCAAGAATTTTTCATATTTCAATCTCAGTACTTATTATGTAAATCTATCTATCACAAGACCTAAAATATCAAATTTTCTAGGGCCATATGTTTATCTATAAGTGTACCAACCGAACACCGCTTCGATCTGTATATTCTATACCTCAGAGCTAAAGTATGTTAAGTCCCAAACTCTCATTTTAGAAGAAAAAATCGAGTTGGTGGACTAAACTGCAATTTTAAGTCACAAAATATAAAAGGATATTAATGAAAAAACAATGTTAAGTAACATAACCTTTTATTACAGAAGAGAAATAATAAACTAAATGAAACTTTTTTTATAAATAATCTAGTAACATTTTGGCATAAAAAAACTTTAAGAAAAAATTACAGGAATCTCACATAGTCTTGGCAATGAAATCAAATTTTGACGAATCTTCCTCTGCAGTATCATCATACGTAAGGTACTATAGTGTAATACGCGTGTAATGGTTTTGGTATCCATTGTAGTAATTTTTGTAAATGAGTATATTTTTTTGTAGAGATAGCTTTGGGTCCGTCTCTAATTTTATTTAACTTATTGGGCATGGCAGTGCAACGTCTGGTCTTTCGGTTAGTATCCAGTCTTTTAAAATCGTTCGAACTGAAATCTGTCTTGTAAAACAAAATTCCAGTGTTTTCTTTTCTAACTTGTAAATGTACCACTTGGGAAATGAGGAAATCTTCCCCCGACTCATTCTTTTTTCTCATAACCAAAGGTGGTGTGGAGAGTAAACCATCACATAAATCTTTAAAAGTAAAAAAATCTTCAGTTTCCATTCCAGTAACAAAAAACGGTTTTTTTTTTGTTAAACATGTCCGAACTAGCTGCTGCCAATCCCAAGGAGTAGTTATTTTGAACTGAGGCACTTTCTTTCTTTCCCTCTCTATAATTGAATGAACTGCATCCGCTTCTAAATGAGTATGCCCTCTGGCAAGGAATTTATGATTTATTATGTTTTTTCTGGGCTTTAACTTTAAAATCCTAAAGTAACACATGACCATTTGAACATTTCTATTTTGTGATGGACAATTATCTGACCATATACAGAGTTCTGATATGGTATCTGAAATATCGCAAACTTTTAACCATTTTATTAAACAAGAAGCTATCTTGTTCCCTCCGCGTCCAGCAATGCTTTCATTCCACATCATGCAGTGAGATTTTTGCAAAGTTAAATCGTAAATTACTAAGTTAAATGTCCAGAGCTTTAAGGAGTAGAAACTGCGAGTTTGAGAGCTCTGGGGTGGGCAAAAACATTTTTCGAGGTCCATCATTATTACAACCTTTTCGAAGTTGTTTGTTTTTGAACCATTCTTGTCTTGTGCTTTTAGTTTATATCTGTTACTAGAGTCCCTAAGGTGCTGATCAAACTAGGTTATCTTGGGTATCTACTTCTTGCAATTGAATCTTAAATCTATCGCATATATCACAAGTATCATTTTCGGGTGGTTTAAATGCATAATTGAATTCGAAGTTAAAAATCTCATGATATAACCATTCTTTTGCAACTAAATTTGAAGGAACATTACTGTCAGCGCAGTCTTCTAAATACAAGGAATACATTTTTGTTTAATTAAGATGACTTCCTAAATATCGTTTTTTCGTTCTCTCGCAGGAATAGTGATTTGGGAATCTCGAGATGTGGTTTCGAACGAACTTCTTCTGATACTTTGTTAATTGGCACATGTTTTCCCCTCTTATCTGGAGATATTATCCCACCATCCCTTTTTTTATCCACAGCTGTATCTACTGACTGCTGAGACATACATAATTTGCATATTGTTATCAGTTTCCATTCAACTACAAAAACGTATTTATTGGTGAATTTTCTATTGCCTAGGCGTGCATCATTTCTATTACGTGTTCTCTTAATTGGAAGCTGGAATACATGTGAGGCGATGTATTGCCTTTTCATGTCTAAACACTTTTTTGATAAGTCCAATATTGTTCATGAATTCTTTCCCGTGTTTCTTCACTAATCAATTCTATTAATTTCAATTTGCAGGTGTCATTATATGGAAGTTTTAGATCTTTTTGCGAACTAAACGATTAGATTTTGTAACGTATTCTGATCATGGGTCTGTTTCTTTTCAATATTTTTCTTCCATGTTTGGGGATCATTTCGCCTCTTTCTCGTTTTCTTTTGCTCTTCATTAATTTGTTCCAATTTGTCGATTTGATCCTCTTCGTTTATTTGTTCCTCTTTGTCATTACTATTGTTACTAGCACTGCTATCAGCTTCGTAGTTTGGATCAAGAATAACAGGAAATTGAGGATATGACAATTTTTCGCTTAACCATGTTAATATTTTCTCGACTATTAGAAGGGCCAGGTGATATATTCGGGTTGATTATTGTTATTGGCTCATGAAGCTTCTCCCTATTAGGTATATCATGGGTTGATTATCTACACAAGTGCTGGGTAGGCTACTATGACAGCTTTCGACAACAACGTGACCTAAAATTACTTCTAGGTTTCAGAGTCATAATCTAAAAGAATGGTCGTACATGACTGTTTTGTCTGAGAGTGGATTTCAGTGTTTTCATATGATGCGTGTATCTGATATGCTTCTTTATCATTTTCTAATGTAACTCTTATAGTATTGGGTACATCTATGCTTGGAATGGGATCTAGCGAGCCTGTTATGTTTTCTAAAAAAAAACTTGTATAAATATGTTAAGTCACAGAATTAAATAAAAGGTAGACCCAAATAATGTTAAGACCTTGTTCTTAACGACGGGTACTCCCTTGCAGCATCCTATTCTATAGAAGCCAACCGGGGAAGAGGAGTAGCTATTTTCTGTAATGATTGTGTCTCTTTTCAACATCGTAAGACTAGTATCAAGATTATTGAGGGTATTTTTAAATATACTTCTGTGAATATTTTGTTAAAAAAATGTATTTTAACTGTTGTCTGTATTTATCGTCCCCCTTCGGGAAATGCAATACAATTTATTGATAATTTACAGGTTCATTTACAAGATTTATGTAGGAAAAGTAACAATACTAAATTAATTTTTTGTGGAGATTTTAATAAGAATTTTGATCCCAGGGTGAATGATCGATATGCTCAAGCAGTAACAAACATTTTTGGGGGCTATGACATGTCATGATTCATTAAGTCCTTTTCAAGAATTTGTGGTAAGTCTCAAACAATTATAGATAATATTTTGTCAATATTTAATCAAGATTCTGTTATTTTTGATCATCAGGTCCAAATGGTATCCTTACACACTGAAATAAATATAAAATCTAACAATACATATAAGTACATCAGGAAGTTTAACAAGGAAGCTAATATAATTTGCCTAATAAAACTCTTTCAGGCTGTTGACTGGAGTGTCTTGCCGGTGAGCACGATGAATGCTAATGAGAAGTTTGATTGCTTTTTTTCTATTTTTCTGGGGCTGTTTGAAAGGGCATTTCCACTTGAACTTGTCAAGTCTGGGATCAATAATAATAATAATAAATCATGGCTGACCCCTCAGATTGTTAAGGAAGGTGAATATCTTCGGAGATTGCATAAAAGGACCCCGCAGGGAGCTTATGGAAAAGTGGTTCCGGTCAAATGAACTGAAATTTTGATATGATGTTGTTTTCGAGTTCCTGATCAAAAGTTATCATTGCACCAACGAAATCGTTCGAGCGGTTTTCGGAATATTGGCTGCCAAATCTCATTTTGGGGTATGCGGTAAAATAATAATTGAGAGGATACCACAAATTGTAAATGCGGTTTTGTTGTCACTTATATGTTACGAAATGACCATAATTATACTTAAGATATTGAACACATATACTAGGAACATCAAAAAAGCCATTCACATTGTACAGGGTGTGACAAAAATGCCTATCTTTTCCGTCAAATAATTATTATTAATAGTACCGGTACAAATGATATTAACTAGAAAATATCTAAAAATGTCGTATGTATACCAGGTAAGTCAAAAAAGTAAATTTTAACTTACAGGGTGCGTCAAAAAAGTTGCAACAACGCTACCAATAGAAAATATACTTATTTCCTCTCAACGATTTTTTTATTAATACTATGCTTCACGAAAATAAATTAAAAAACAAAATGTCAAATATGTACTAGGGAAGTCAAAAAAATAATTGTTAATATACAAGGTGAAAGAAAAAGTAACACTTTTCTGTTATACCGACTTCTGGCCTTTAGCGCACTATAGCGGTATATCGATCAGTATTATTCTTCTCAAATTAAGCAAATTTTTCTTGGAAACATTTACGGCATTCTGTAAAAGTTAAATATTTGATTATAAAAACGACGAGAAAACGAATAACCAGAGTAGTTTTATTTTAAAACAATTCTAACCGTTATAGAATAATTTGAATATTGGCATTATGTCTTCTGTTACCAATATCCAAAACCGTTTCTAATAAGGTTGTAGCTGGATATTTTACAGTGGCTTCGTATCGCGCGTAACCCAGATATCACAAAACTGACGCAACATGGGAACACATACATCAATTGCAATAATTCCATTTTAAAAGAAAATCAACCACAACTTTCAATAAAATGTCGTACGAATATTTTCATTTCGCAAAATATGAAAGATACAAAGAATGCTAGATGTTGTAATGAAGATTTAGATGAACAAGATTTACTACTTAGGCCGTTGTTGCCAGGCCTGCAATATGTAACCAGACCCTATGTCATTAAAGGCCCCCAACTTCCTTGTTTATTGCAAGAGCGCTGAAAAGCAAATACCTGTATTATTTACTGGAATTGTATTGATGAAAATAGTTTTTCTAATGAAGAAGTCCAGTACATGTTTGCAATAACCAAAGAGCAGTTTGTAGATTTGTTTCAATATTGCGATCATATACCGACATCTAGACGTAACCTTACTGATAACAGAAAATATTTACTGGCCTTTCTCACCAAATTAAAGCAAGGACTTTCTGATGAATTTATTAAAATTATTTTTAATTATCCTACGCGACAAACTGTTAGTTGGAATATAGGCAAAG
>MU183639.1:0-21096 GCA_016904865.1 Pissodes strobi | reverse complement strand
GCAGCAGTATATAGAAAGATATGTTACCGACTTTGCTAATGAGCTATATAATCCAGTCTCAATCGAAAGAAAAGCTATCGCTTATATACCTGGTACTTATTGTGCTATTCCAAAAAGTAGCAACTTTCAAGTACTACTGCAGTCATTCTGTACCCACAAAGGGTACCACTTGTTAAAACCGGCCTTAATTGTTGCCCCCAAATGGCTGCACTTTAACTATCTAAGGGCCATACTTTTCAGATTCCCGCAACAATGATGCTTCAATGCTCAGGAATGAATATCAGAGGGATATTCAGGGAATTCGGAACCGGTTTCAACAAAACGACATTTTTGTTGTCGATCGAGGTTACCACGATGCCATACCATTTTTACAGGAATTGGGAATTGAGTGTAGAATGCCTTGCCAACAAACTGAAATGACGTCAGCAACAACTGACTACAAAGGAAGCGAATGCTCTCGTTTAGTAACTACAACTCGATGGATTGTGGAAGCTAGGAATGGACATATTCAAACAATTTTTAAGTTTTTCTCAGAAACGATACCAATCTCCCATATTAAAACTTAGGGGACTTCTACAGGATCTGTGATACTATTATCAACAAATATCGGGAACCTATAGCTATGCAAGGAGCCACAGTACAATTAGCTCTTGAGATATTGGCAAGATCAAGAGAAATAAACAACCTCCAAACAAGAGTCAAACAAGAAAATCTTCGATATAGAAATGCCAGATGGAGACGTTTACATCAAAATCACGTCCCTGCGTTTCCCCGTCTTCATATGGATTATCTAAGGGACATTACTATATGCAAATATCAGCTTAATCTTGCTCCTTCCTACATTCAAGATACAACTCAAAGGATAACGCATAACGAACTTCAAATAGATACTCTAATGGATAATCAGAACATAATTAGGTTGCGCATTTTACTCGCGCCACCGCAATGCGATTAAACATCAATTGTTCATTGAATACCAAGAATATACAATTCGAGAATACTAGTGTACTTGTAAATCTGGTGCAAGGACACTAGGAACGTATACACATGTTGCGTCACTTTTGTGGTGTCTGGGTTACTCGCGATACGAAGCCACTGTAAAATATCCAGCTACAACCCTATTAGAAACGGTTTTGGATGATGGCAACAGAAGACATAATGCCAATATTCAAATTATTCTATAACGGTAAGAATTGTTTTAAAATAAAATTTATCTGGTTATTCTTTTTCTAGCCGTTTCTATAATCAAATATTTTTTTACAGAATGCCGTAAATGTTTCCAAGAAATATTTGCCTAATAAGTTGAGATGAGTAATACTGATCGATATACTGCTATAGCGCGCTAAAAGCCAGAAGTCGGTCTAACAGAAAAGTGTTACTTTTCCTCTCACCCAATAATTTTCTTGACTTCCCTGGTACGTATTTGACATTTTGTTTTTTAATTTATTTTCATGAAGTATAGTATCAATAAAACATTCGTTGAGAGGAAATAGGTATATTTTCTATTGGTAGGGTTGTTGCAAGTTTTTTGACGCACCCTGTACGTTAAAAATTACTTTTTTGACTTATCTGGTATATATACGACATTTTTAGATATATTCTAGTTAATATCATTTGTACCGGTACTATTAATAATAATTATTTGACGGAAATGATAGCTATTAATATTTTGCTTCATTTTTGTCACACCCTGTACAATGTGAATGGCTTTTTTGATGTTCCTAGTATATATGTTCAATATTTTAAGTATAATTAGTCATTTCGTAACATATAAGTGACAACAAAACTGCATTTACAATTTGTGGTATCCTCTCAATTATTATTTTACTGCATACCCCAAAATGGGATTTGGCAGCCAATATTCCGAAAACCGCTCGAACGATTTCGTTGGTGCAATAATAACTTTTAATCGGGAACTCGAAAACAACATCATATCAAAATTGCAGCCAAATTGACCGGAACCACTTTTCCATAAGCTCCCTGCGGGGTCCTTTGCAAACATATTAATGATGAAAATATTTTTAGAGATTATAAAGTGAGATTAAAGCAACATAGGGTGAACATCCTGAATATTTCAAAAACCTTTTATTCCAACCTATATCTTAACTCTAATAATAAATCGAAAGTATCATGGCAGATTAGTAAAAGGGAGAGTAACTCTGGCAGATCTAACAAATATCCACCCCAATTTAAAAATCATAATGATGATATAATACTTGATTTTTCATCTGCTGCCTTACAATTCAATGATTATTTTATTGATTCTGTGAGCCAACTTCTCTCCCAAACTCACAATGCAAAAAGATCTAGTGTACACCAAAATCATATTGATATAAGTGGCAGTATGTTCTTAAGGCCGACTGAAGAATCAGACGTTTATGTGTTGTTAAAGTCATTATCTGGTAAAAATTCTTGTGGTGTGGAGAGTATACCATGTTCAATTTTGGGGAAGATCGCGGAATGCTTGACCCCAGTTTTGAGTTTCTTGATTAATGTGTCTTTTGTTGATGGCATATTTCCGGATAGGCTTAAACTGTCTCAAAGTTTGTCCAATCCACAAGGAAGGTTTTGTGGACAGGATAGACAACTATCGTGCAATTTGTCTGTTAAATTCATTTTCAAAAACTTATGAAAGAGCTTTTAATGGTCGTCTTGTGGAATATCTGGAATGCGCTTCAATTCTTCCTAGGGATCAGTTTGAATTCAGGTCTGAATACTCTACATAGGATGCAATAGTGTCAGCTCTGAACAATGTCATCAAGCTGCTTGATTCAAGGAATTATACGCGGCGGTAGTATTTTTTGATTACAGCAGAGCTTTTGATCTGGTTAATCATGATCTAATAAACAAACTCAACAGCTATGGTATAAGAGGCCTTGCAAGTTGTTGGATTGGTTCATATCTGAGTGAAAGATTTTAAAGAGTTACACTAAAAGTGAATGGGAGGGAGTATTCATCGGAGGATAGATTGTTGGATGGTGTGGGGGTTCCGCAAGGTAGTATAATGGGTCCCACTCTGTTTATTATTATCTATACCTCTGAGGTTTTTCACCATATTACTAGTGGCATTTCTGTACTATATGGTGATGACATGACATCCATTCTGTCATCTGATTGTGTAAATGACCTGATTCCTGTTATCGAATCTTGTGTCGATCAGGCATTTGCGTATAGCCATAACATTAAACTTGTTCTTAACCTAAGCAAAACAGTTATGATGCAGTTCAGCTTAAAAGAGCTTGGCCGATCATTGTACATAAAATGCAGCAAGAATTCTTTGAAGCAAGTGACTGAAGCTAAATTTCTGGGTCTCAATGTGGATCACCAATTAACATGGTCAAGTCACATCGACCAACTTCTTAAGAAACTGTCATACTTTTGTTTTGTGATTTGGAAACTGAGATCATTTGTGGATAGAAAAATACTAATGTCATATTATTATGCCTACGTTTATTCAGCTCTTTCATATAGAATAGTGGTTTGGGGTAATAATTGTAAACGTATAGTGTTTATATTCCAAAAGAAAAGGAATATTCTTTTTAAACTGGCTAGACACTTGTCGGGAACTATTTAGGGAGCTTGGTGTTTTGATTTTACCCTGTATTTATATTTTTCACTCTGCATTGTATGTGAAGAGACATATAAGTGAGTATTCAACTGTTGGTGACATGCCTCATGACTATCCACTAAGAAATGCTGACAGTATTAAATTACCAAATTTCAGATTGTCTTTTACGAATGATAGTTCATATGTTATGCCTATCAGAATTTTTAGTCATTTACCCTTGGGATTAAGAAAAGAAGATAACATGAAAACTTTTAAAAACCGCCTTTTAAATGTCCTTTCAGAAAAATGTTTTTATGATCTTAAGAAATTTTACATGAGTGATTTCAACTTGTCAAGCGGCTTTTTTAGGTATGTATGTGTTTTGCATTGTTTGGGTTTTAAATTTGTTTTACTTTAGTTTTAAGTACCATATTTTGTAATTTTAGTCATAGATTTTAGTAAGTTTTTATTTTGACAAATCCAATGTCATGTACTTTTGCCCATATGGCTAATAAATGATGATTGATTGATTTAAATAAAAGAACTAAATAATAAGAACAATCTATAAAACAACAAATTCACGTTCAACAATGTTAACTTGTAACCTTAAAATAGATAACTACAAAATAAAACTTACCATTGATTACTGAGTAATTCTCTGTTACATCGTTTTCTTCACTAACTTGCACCTTACAAGTGTTACTGCTTGAAATAAGTTTTAGAATTCTTGCAGTTCTTGAATTCATCTTTTTGTTATACTAAAACTACAGTTAAAACAGAAGCATTTATATAACTACCGCACAAACGATGATTATTTGCTTAAATAATTAACTTTCAGACTGACGAGTCGCGTGCTGACATTACTTTAAATGACTGAAGGATTGACTTGACATATTACAGCGTTGCAATATGTCCAGAGGCAAACAATGTTAAAGGCACTTAACTTACTCTTGCTGTAGGGTGACTTAACATTATTTATAAGTGTCTAATTTCTTACCTAAGAACGATAAAATTTCTGACTACGGACGTAACATTTTTATCTCATTTTGGCTAAATTTGGACTTAACACAGTTTGGCTCTGAGGTACAGATATAGGTAAAGAAAAGTGTAGTTAGCGAAAATCTGAAAATGCTGTAGTAGGCTAATATCACTGGGGGCAACCCGGCTAGAATATTTTCAAGACTGTGGTACTTCAGGTTATACCGGCAATAGGTGTGAGAACTTGTTTATTTTAAATGAAACACCTCATATATTATTCCATTTTTGGATTCTAGGCAAATTTTGTTCATTATATCCTAATATAAGTAAGCGTTTTTGATGCCAAAAATGACGTTTTTCTACAGCCGCTCAAAATAACTAATTACTAAATTGAAATGAAATCGCAAAGTCGACGAATTATTTTGCGCTCTAGAGCGAACACGGAAAAGAAAATTTACACTGTTTCCGTCGAGTATGCTATGAATAGTCATGGCAATCGAAAATAAATAAATGACAGTCGTACGTTTATTACAGTTGTTGCTGGCACTCGTTCTAAATATGCCCGAATAATATGTCAAAACTAACAGTAATTTGCCAATTTCAGAATAAGTATAAAGAAAAATGTGCATTTAATTTTTAAAAATGCGGCTGTAGAAATAGTCCTGTGTGTTTTTCGAGCGGAAAGTAAGATTGCCGTTTTCGAAAGATTCTTTCTCCAACGGCAATCCGTTACTTTGTGCTCTAAAAACACAATAGTTATTTGTGTATTTAGAGCGCAAAGTAATGGATTGTCGCTTGAGAAAGAATATGTTATTGCGCGACGCGTACCGGAGCGCACCCTAACAGCACAAAGATATCTTAAAGACGCCTTAAAGATGCCATGTTCAGATATTCGAGACGTCTTACAGATGCCTGTTTACGCCTTGCGTCTTTTTTAAGACATCTTTAGGACATCGAATGTTACAAAAAACGACGTCGTAAAGACGTATTTATATGACATCTTAAAGACGAACTCATTTTAAAACCATTTTTCCATAAATTAAAAAGATCATTTTTAGAAAAATATGTAATTATCTGTTATTATCAATACACTAAATTACATGTTTAATGTTATCTTAATTGGTTTTTCTGCAATCTGAGACCCTCCTTAGCCACTCCTGAATGGCAACCTCAGCCTCAGCTTCTTTTAATGGATTTTCCAAGTCCTGACTTCTCAACGGCCTTTACGTTTCGACTTTCGACCTCCGTTTCGACACTTTAAGCACGATAAACGTAACGATACAAACCACAAAGTAATACAAACTATCAGAGATTTATTATATTTAACAAATTCACAAGCTGAAATCTAATTTTATCGAGAATGAACAACAGTTTTTAGCCGCTGCCGGTGACGTTTTAAAATTGGAAAATGGCCGCTCCAACCTGCAAGAAGAAGCAGTGTTGCCACATGAAAAACCTAAATACTCCTGATTAATGACAAAATAACAACTTTTAGTCGCAAAAAAGTGATGAAACTGGTTTAAAAAAGAGAAACTACCACAAAAATCAAGCGATTTTATGAAAAATTACTGCATAAATTGGAAATGAAATAAAAAATTACGATTATAAATAGAAATGCGTACGAATAAAAATTAAATTATTTGTTATATGTATAATGAAGATTATAAATGAATTTCCATTAAAGAATTTTTATGATATTATAATTGACACATATCACTAATATTAATTGCAATACACCTACAAACATTACCAAAATACTCAAATTTCGGATAAAATACCTATAAACGGCAACATTATAGATTTTTACCGTTGTCGTTCCATGTAGTTTGTTCAAGGTCAAGAATCAACAAATACGAAGTGCTCGTGAGGCTTTAAAAAGACCTCTTAAAGATGTCCATCATGAATCAACTTTAAGACGTCTTCTGAAAGATGTATTAAAGATGTCGTGTTCAGGTCTTCAGACGTTCAGCCATAATATGGACATAAACACAACGTCTTTGAGATGTGGTGTGCTATCTGGGCAGTAATCTTTCGAAAACGGCAATCTTACTTTGCGCTCGAAATACACACAGAACTTTTTCTACAGCCGAATTTTTTTAAATTAAATCCTCATTATTCCCTATACTTATTCTGAATTTTGCAAATGACCGTCAGTTTTGACAGGTCTGTTCTAGCAGCGATTTCAAACGGTTTCAAACCGTCCGGAGTTTGCGCATAACGATATAAGCGTCGCTTATATGGCTATGCGCAAACTCCGTACGGTTTGGAACCGTTTGAAATCGCTGCTAGAACAAACCTATTCGGGCTTCGGGCATATTTAGAACAGAAGTGCCAGCAACAAACTGTAACAAACGCACGACTGTCATTTATTTATCTTCGGTTTCCATGACCACTCATAGCACACTCGACGGAAAAAGTGAGATTTTTCTTTTCCATGTCCCCGCTAGAGCGCAAAATAAGGATCCATGGCATTCGTCGATTTTGCGATTTCATTTGAATTCAGTAATTAGTTATTTTGCGCGCGGCTGTAGAAAAATAACTATTGCAGATCCTAAACTAATTACCAATTTTTTCGTATATCTTTATTATTTAATTGGGGTTGTATTTACGGAGGCTTTAGTAGTTTCTGATCAAAATTATGATTTGTTTTATGTTTTATAAGATAATTTAAACGGTAATTTGGTTAGTTAATAATTGCAAAGTACCTACTTTAGTAGAGATTTAATACAGGCTGTTCAAAAAATAGAATTAAAAATGAAATTGAGAAAATTGACAAAAATCGTTTTATTCAAATTGAAACCCCCAAATTTTATAATTTTATCGTTAGGAATAAGGGTACGTTTATGTAAGGTTGTCTATTCCGAAATTTTTTCGTTTTCGAAATACTGCAAATGTAATGTATTTTTATATGGAAATTTTGCTGCGGGAAATTGGCTATGACGGCGTTGAAAACAGTGACATGCTAAAGAAATGTATAAAGCTGTCACAATTTCAAAATCATGCCGGGCTGCATAAGTATACTTAAACTGCAGACGCGATAGAATCTCGCCACAGGGCGACCATAATATAAATGTAGGTTTATATGCGTTGGGTTAGTTCTTGTTGGTTGCGCCCCCCGACGTGAGCGGAGGGCCAGGCATGAAGTGTTCAAATATTTGAAAACGAAACGTAACGGAGGTATTATTGCTAACGTTTATGTTACAGTCGCGGTATGGCAGAACCTTAGGCGTCTGCAGTTTACGTTACGTATTATATGTTGTCGACGTCCTTAAGTTATGCATTTCGAATCTGTCATGGTACTCAATATTGATAATGAACACGTGCTAATATAATGATTATAGTTTTTTATTGGTTGAAACGAACATAAATTTTGATTATCTCGCAACTTTTGCAAACATAATCCTAAAAATTTTACCTCAACATTGCGATCTTTTCGAGTTTATAAATCCAATATTGTTAAGCTTACAGTAACAAATGCACTAATGATGCTATATTTTCCTTCTTTAATTATGTATACTCCAACTTGAACAACCATTTACTGTGATGTCTCTAGAGCTTTCGATTGTGGAAATCATAATATCTTAATTAACAAGTTGCAGTACTACGGATTCAGAGGAGTGCCTCACGAATGATTTAAGTCGTATTTTAACAACAGAAATCAGGTTGTGAGGGTTGATACGTCGATGTCTTTTTGGAGGCCAATATATGGTGGAATACCCCAGGGTTCAGTACTAGGCCCCATTTTGTTTATGCTGTTTATCAACGACATTGCTTGTCTGGACATTAGTGGTAAAGTCTGTCTCTTTGCGAACGATGCTGGTTTCACTTGGAGAAACCCGGATATTACAGCGCTTCATAGAACTGTATCTAGTGACTTAATCGCTATTAAATCATGGTGCGACTCTAATCTCCTGTGCCTCAACATTTCTAAAACTAAAGTTTTGTCATGTAAAAACGTTGCAATCTTTTGTACTTAATAACACCACTATTATTAACGTCGTTGAATCTGTGAAATTCTTTGGGCTTGTTGTGGACAACCATTTGAAGTGAGACTTGCACATCGATGACGTATCAAAAAAGTTAAGTTTTGCCTGCTTTGCGCTAAGAACTGTTTCCAGGGAACTTAACGTATCAACTGATAGAACAATCTATTATGCCCTTTTTGGGTACGTGTTGTGCGACTCAATTTGGGCGTATTTTCAAACTACAAAAGAGAAGTGAGTGGATATTTACTGGGACTAAACACTAGAACTCACTGCCAGGATTTCTTTAAAATATTTAAAATATTAACTCTTTCTTCCTTATTCATATTCGAATCAGTTTGCTTAATCGGCAAGCACGTACCTATCTGCCATTCCAGATAGGCCATTTAACAACTATCCACTTAGGAATACGGAGCATGATCTTTATCTGCCAACCCCACGCTCAGAGTTAGTTACAAGCTCTATATTGTACAATGCAAAAAAATGCACAAGTCAATAACATCTTTTTTTTACTACTAACATGATAAATCACCATTATTTACTCCATTCCTCAAATGAGAAGTAACATTTCTCACCCTAAGTAAATAATAGGTTTGTTCTAGCAGCGATTTCAAACGGTTTCAAACCGTACGGAGTTTGCGCATAGCCATATAAGCGACGCTTATATCGTTATGCGCAAACTCCGGACGGTTTGAAACCGTTTGAAATCGCTGCTAGAACAGACCTATTAATATTAAAAAAAAACATAGGTCAATAATGAAACGGAAACGAAAAATGTCAAACTTGTTAGTTTGACAACTAGTTGTCATTTCGGATTATTTGAAAAATGAGTAGGAAATGATTAATTTCAAAATCTAATCAATTCAAATAATGATAAGGATTGTATCAGTGCTATTAGTAAAAAAATTATATACAGTATGACTCACTTTTCATGACTCCCCATAATATTCTTATTAATAATGCGATTTTGTCAAAATTTAGATGGAAAAAAGGTACTTTGTATGTATGGAGCTGTCAGGAGATTATTAGCGGTTTTTGGCGAGTAACCACGGTTAACTACAAGTAATACTGAAGTAAGTGCCAAGCGGGCACCCCACCACAAATTGTACTGTCTGCTTCTGCCTTCGGCAAAATACCGTAGTTAGATCTTGCATTGCTAGAAAAGAACATAGATATTTTGCATATTTATTTGAAAATGATCAGTTTGATCAGTGCAGAACGTTTACTCATATTTTTAATGACAGAATGGTGGCCTCTGGAGATAAGCAAACTAATGGTATTTTTTCGATGAATATGTTCAGGATACTGAGATAACCCATCTCCTAAAAATACTATTTCATTAGACCTGATACATTAATTTTTGAGACACCCTATATTTGTATATATTTTGAGACACCCTTTATACATGTAAAAGATAAATCAAGTCATAAATTGAAGTCGAGTTTTTGCGAGTTTTTTTTGGAGGATATCCGAAGGGTATTGCTCGAGAACTGAAAAATAGAGAGTGAGAAGCCAGCGGAGTGTACAGTTTATTTTGGTGAATTGTTTTGCATCTGTGTTGCAATATTATGTCATTACAAGTCGGTAAAATGAAACTTATATTATTCTGATTAGCATAATTTGTACCATTATATATTTTATACTCGTTGATAATTAATATTTGATGGCCTAACTTGTGTATAACTTTTCATATTGTTATTAACATAATTTACATAAATATTTCTTCTATTTTCATTGATAATTAATATTTGATGGCCTAACATGTGTATACATTTTCATATTGTTATTAACATAATTTGCATAAATATTTCGTCTATTATCATTGATAATTAATATTTGATTGCATAACATGTGGATATATTTTGATATTGTTATTAACATAATTTGCATAAATATTTCTTCTATTTTCATGGATGATTCATATTTGATGGTACATATAATGTGTGTATATATTTTGATATTGCTATTAACATAATTTGCACAAGTATATTTATTTTATTCTCATTGATAATAATTCATATTTGATGGCACAACATGTGTATATATTTTGATATTGTTATAAACATAATTTGCACAACTATTTCATTTATTCTCATGGATAATTGATATTTGATGGTATAACAAGTGTATATATTTAATGAAATCGTTTTATGCTGTGAATAACACTGTATTGTTTGCTGTCTTTTCGTGCTGGAATTTTAGTTTTAGTATGACTGTGATTGTAATGTAAGTAAGGGACTTGATGAATCCACTAACATTTTCCTCCCCTGACTGAGCGAATATCCTAGCTATAAATTGTGAGCTTGCGAGCAAAGCACCCTAAGTCGTTCTTTTAACAAATGCTATATTTTTAATGATTTGCTTTTGTATGAAACCTATGTGAAATTTAAATTAACATTATTTTGTAACCTTGATTTTTGACTTGATGCCAATTGCTTATAAGCACCCGAAATGATAAAAGATTTGTAGCCTGTGCACCATGATTATACAGAATAAAACCATATATTCGTAATTGAAATGTATTAAATCGAAATGACTATAACTAATAAGCAATAGTAAAGGAGTAATATTCAATCACAAATAATGTAATCAATCGCAAAGCGATAACGAAGGAAATATATATTAATCGGCCTGCAGGTCTTACTAGAGATATTGGCTCAATTTGCAACTATAGCTGAGTAGCCTCCCGTATGGGACCTCAGTACCTGCTAGCGACGTCTGGCTAACTAATACTAAACTCTTCAGTTTTGAATGTATTGTAGTATTGTCACAAGTGGGGAACGACAAATTGCGGTGCGTGAGACAGTGATTTAATTAATTGTTATACTAATAAAGGTTGTACAGCATAACTCGGTTTAGGAATTGGGATCGAGGTTTTCTCTGCCATGCTTTTTTCCCTCGTGAATTTCAGGAGGAGTATGGCACGTTTTTCTTTAATAAATTAGGCGTATTAGGAATCTGTGGTTTAATTTACATGACGCACCTTTCCCTCAAATTTCCCTAATTGTGTTTAGTCGAAGCGCAATCCGAATAATTAAAATTGTGTAAGATATAATAATAACACAACGTAGGGCTTGGTTTTCTTTTTAATCTAATTTGACGATCATTGGCAAAGCACAATTTTACTTATCTGATTCAACTATGTTGAACAGGCCCGGGTACGTTATACTACAATAATACTTTATGCTACCCAAATCCTATTTGGGGCACATTTGTGTAGGAATTCCGATGCGTATGAGGCTTCTATAGAAGAATTTCATGAACGTATAATTTACAAACTTGTTCAGAATGGAAAAACAAAC
This sequence comes from Pissodes strobi, assembly GCA_016904865.1. Lineage (NCBI taxonomy): Eukaryota > Metazoa > Arthropoda > Insecta > Coleoptera > Curculionidae > Pissodes > Pissodes strobi. The sequence goes on along the minus strand of MU183639.1, from coordinate 9,286 downwards.
ATTTCACATGTTTAACGTTTCAAAATTAAACCGCCATGACTCCATCAAACCTCGAGTACCACACCGCGTCACGTATGTAAGTTGTAGTAAGCCGTAGTTGAAAAATGATGATGTAATAGTGACGTCACGAAACTTCCCTTCACTTACCACAATTAAATTAATTCTCGTGAAAACAAAGTAGTATCCTGTAGTATACCGTGGTTAATTGTAGTTAGCTCGCGAAAAAACGCTTCTTGTTACGATATCTGTCAGTTAGACAACTGAACTTCCAGGCTACTTGATATTTCGAACTATTTGAAAAATAAGTAGAAAATGACTAATATAAAAATCAAATTGATTTATTAACCTCGCACATTATATCCATCGGCGCTCCGCGCCTCAGGAGCATTTAAAGATCCTTTACACAAATAGTGCACTAATGTAAAAATCGACCTCTCCTATTGGTCGATCCATCTCGTATTACGATATGTCTGCGTGAATCAATCGATTTCTATCAAGGGCTCTTGTTAGGGATGGCAACATCGAACCAAGAAACCGATGTATCGCTATATCGATACATCGAAAAGACAACATCGATGTCTTCGATGTATCGATAAAAAAACATCGATGTTGTGAAATATCGATGTTTTTATAGTGTAATTAAAATATTTCATATTTTTTTAATACCTGGAAGGAAATGTGTTATGTGTGACCGCTGACCAGTAAATAGGTACATAAATTACACGTTGCTGCTTTGGGAAGAATTAAACAAGTTAAGAGAATAGCTAAAAATGTTTTATTTAAAAATGTAAATGACAAACATTAACGTTATAATAAACTATCAAATAAAACATGGACATTCAAAAAGCAAATTAAAATAAAAAAATATATGAATATTTATAAGCTGAAAGTACAAGATATTTTGATTATAATATCACCAGAACTCGTCTGGAACACTATTTAAAAAAAGTAATTTAAGCAAAAGTTTTCCAGGCAGACGATTTCTTTCCTGCGTAACAGTATCTCCGGCACGCGAAAACAGTCCTTCTGAAGGACAATCCTCAAGATATTTTCTGGCCACCTGATAGAGATTTGGATATGTGGCTTTTAAGTGTTCCCATTGCTCTATCGGATTTTGTTTTAGATTTGAAAGCGGTGCAGAAAGGTGCATTCGTATTTCTGCATTAATTGTATCATCACTATTTGTTACATGTTTTAATTTAACATTTTGTTGCCGAGTTAACGACTTATGAAAACTCCATATATCACATTCTTTATCCTGTAAATGTCGTTGTCACTAGACCCAGGCGAAGAATTGTTTGACATTCCTTCTTTGGAATTTATTTCGTTAAAGACGAGGCTATTTATTTTTTAAGACATTTGAAGATGCAATGGGGTTATTAAAACGTACATTTTTGAATCGAGGATCAAAAAATTTACCATATGCTAATAAATTCACGCGCTCTCCCGTGCCGAAGCGTTTTTCTGATTCTCTTAATAGGGAATCTTCACAGTACAAGAAAACACGGTATGATATTGATATTGCACGTCGGCGGGCTGCCTCCGAAACCAGTCGTGTCATGACTCGTTAGCAGAGCTTTTCAACAGCATGTACATAACATCGATATTCGTACATTGGCCCGATGCATCGATGCATTGGTTCATATCGAACATCGATGGAAAACATCGATGTTTCTTTTTCGATGTATCGATTTTTTAAAAACATCGATACATCGTTGCCATCCCTAGCTCTTGTAGTGTAGAGGTTTAGATCGTTGGGTCTCACCTGGAAAACGCGGGTTCGAATCCCGTTGCTCTTTTTTATTTTTTTTTGTAAGATTATGTTTCTAAACAGCTTTTTTTCTTGATTTTGGGTATGTCTTGGGTTAGATTGGGTTAGCACCTGGTTAGTTTCCTTTTCTTGAGCCCCCGTAGCGAGCGAAGCGAGCGGAGGGCCATGCGGATCGACCAATGGGAAAGGCCGATTTTTATATAGTGCACTATTTGTGTAAAGGATCTTATAATGCGCCTCAGGATATAAAAGTGCTCGGTAAATAATGGCTTACTTCTCAACCTAGGTATATAATATACTATTCCCACATTTTGCCGAGCGTTGGGATTATACTTACAGAAGAGAGCCTCATACGCAATCAACGACTTTTTTAATTAATACTTAATTATGAGCATCTTACTCCCTGGTTTAATGATTTGATATTTAATGTTTAGGATTTGATGTTAAATATTTTGATATTTAATATTATATATAATATTTTCACCACCTACAATTTGCATAATTGTATAAAGTTTTGTATAGTTAGGTTTTTCCTTTTATTGTATATTTCTATTTGTGTTTTTATATGTTTTGTACTCTAGCTTTGTCAACAAATTGGAACATTTTTTGGCAATAAAGCATCTATTATTATTACTTATTTATTATGAAGAATCAGAAAAATGTAATAAAGTTATATCAAGAATGTGTGGCATATTTGCTATTCGATATCCGCAAAAAACGGAAGCTATAATAATATCGCCATGTCTGCCGTCAGTAGTTAAAAGGTAGTAAGTGAATTTGTTTCAATTTCGCGATTTTTACATTTTCAAACTAATATGACCCTGTTCTATTTAAAAAACTCGAAATTTTTTCCAAAAAAATTTTTTCTCTTTGTTTTTCGTAATTTAAAAAAAGGAGCAAGTGACACAACGTCACCATTTAAGAAGTAAAAAGGCAGCAAATGTGCATCTTTAAGTTAAAAGGCGGCATCTGAACCGATTCTTGCGACTTACCGCCTTTTAACTTCAACTTCCCTACTTACACGGATATTAAAAACGAAGTAATAAAGAATTAACGACCATTTTTTGAATCAAAATTTAAAATATTGTCTAAAATGACATACCCCTAACTAAATATAGTATTTCTAGTTTATATGGACCAAAAAAAAAATCCTATATGTCTTGATTAGTCTAGGACCACATCGAAAAGTTGTTGCCATTTTTCTAGAAACTAAAGGCTTTGTCACTTACTACTGCCTTTTAACTACTGGCGGCAGTATGTTACTAGTTATAATATCTAAAAACTTTACTTTCTTAGAGCATTTTTATTAAATTATGTTACCGCATTATGCTCGTAGACTTAAAAGCATTGCAAAATAAAAACGATTCTATTATCAATTGCTGCCATATTAAAATTACTATTAACTAGTTTGTTAATTTTGTGTTTTTCTTATACTTGGTTAAGTTAACTAATTATTTACAGTCGAATTTATTGAAAATCATAATAATGCTAGAAAAGTTTATAGTTTATGGATACATTTTTGTTCCTTTTAAAAAGTTAACACCGTGGATTTTTTGTTCAATTTATTTATGGTTTTTTATTATTTTGTAAAGTTATAAACATGTTATTAATAACTTATTCCACTGCAAAAAAATATTGTTTATTTAAGTCCTAAATTAGGGGCATAACAATTTTACCTACTTTTTGATTTAAACATATTTTAGGCTTTAATATTATAAAGTAAACACAAGAAATGTATCTCATACACGCAAAACATACATAAAGAATTAATACTGTTTAAACCAATAATTATGGGTTTTAAAATATACTTGTGATCGCAAAAGTACTCAAAACTTGTAACAATAGTATTATTTTTTTAAATAATCCATTTTCAATAACAAAATATTACATAAAACTCACCTTTTTTATGTTAGAAGTTTACATCCTTTGTTTGCATCTTAATAGCGGCACTTCAAAGAGTTTGAAGTTAAAAGGCGGCATCTGAACCGATTCTTGCGGCTTACCGCCTTTTAACTTCAACTGCTCTACTTACACGGATATTAAAAACGAAGTAATAAAGAATTAACGACCATTTTTTGAATCAAAATTCAAAATATTGTCTAAAATGACATATACCTAACCAAATATAGTATTTCCAGTTTATATTGACCAAAAAAAATAACCATATATGTCTTGATTAGTGCAGGACAACATCGAAAAGTTTTTGCCAATTTTCTCGAAACTAAGGTTTTGTCACTTACTGCCTTTTAACTACCGGCGGCAGATGTGCTCTTAAACACACTATACAAAATTTCAAAAACTTTGGATACGTCAAAATAACATTGCGTGTTTAAGTTACAAAGAAAGATACTGAAATTAGGGAACTTTAGATTTAAAAAAAAATAACTTGTAATTGTACATAACACGCTACTATTGTCTTTATAATCATGTTAGCATCATCAGATGATTAAAACTGCTGCCAGCTTTAATCATCTCCTGATAATGCTAACGCGGTTAGCGAAACGCGCGTCTAGTGCAATAATTATGTATCGGTATTTTGGATGAAACTACATTTTTGAGCTCTTTCACACGAGGATACTGTATGCGATATACGCGTATCCGAGATACACAATCGCGGTCAAAAACTTGGACTGCTGCATCGAATTCATGTATTTCTTTTATTAGTACTAAAATAGTCGCAGTGCCGTGCATAGGTTCATCACTATAGACGTAGTAAATACCTATGACGATTGAATTTATACTGAAAAAATATCCTGCGTATATATTTTCTCCGATGCAAAAGTATCCATGTCTGAACACGTCCATATATCGTAATGGTAATTGTGTATGTGGCATACGCATTCAGCGTCCGGCGGCTGAAGTTGTCGGGACACAGAAATTCGGAATCGCGATTCTGTATGCGTCGCTGGTGCCGTATAAATAGGTCCATTTAAATGTATGTTTAACCTGTATCTCGGATACGGGTATCTCGAAAACAGTATCCTTGTGTGGCGTGAATAAAGAGCTCTTAGTGCATTTTGCCGAAGGTTCCAAACCCCCGACATAGTTTTTGCATCATGTCGTATGCCGGTGAATAAAAATTGCCCTATTAATTCAGATCTATTTTTCAAAAAAGTAGGTATCTAGCTAATCTTTTATTACATAAAATGTATAACTATAATAAAAACTCTTTTAGCTTTTAAATTTTTTGTACATGGTACATCCAATATGTCATTGAAAAACGATTGACTATCAAATAAGAAATAGGCAAAGTAAAATTAAGCAGGTTAAATGGGACACCTTAATTATCTTTATTTTTAACAGTTGGATAGAGTTGGTTCTGAGCGAGCCAGTATATTATTAATGAAGTTAATACAAAAATTCCTATCAAAATATTCCCCTTTGTTTAAGACAAACTAGCCTGATATCTTTCTTATTTGATACTGATTGGTTTTCAATTTTTTATAAGTTTAGATCTTAAAAAATAAAAGTACAGAAATAATGTTTTTGAAAAGATACCTAATCACACTGAATCATTCTGGTTGACTAATGATGGTCTACAGTATTTTTAAAAGTAATTTAGTATTAAAAACAATAGATATCAGACATTTAAAAAGAATTGGTCCAAACATGGCAAAATAAAATAAATAGTAATGTAATATATTATATGTACTTCAAATAACTTTAAAAATATCATTGTTTTAATAATACTGCAATTCCAATGTTATATTCTTATTAAAAATATCAAAAATGAAATATTAAAGATTCACATACACATGAATTTTTATCCTTTCTTTACGTACCATTTGACACTCCAAAAGGTTTTTTTAACTACGAACTAAGAAAACTTTTATATATATAAAAAAAACAAATTTAATATATAGGTATTTAGAATAAATTAGAATTTATAGAGAAAGTATGATTACAAAAATTACACTTATAAATACTAAATGTTATCAACCTTACAAAATATGCATGATAAATGATGCTGAAATATACGAGTTAACAACTTGATGCTACTAAGAAACCATCTACAAACTATAAAGAAAACACAAACGTTATGAATAAAATAATTGCAAAGAAATCCAAGTCCATATTTAATTAAAATTTGTAAACTAATCCCATGAAACTTAATTTTTCCTCAAACATTAACTTTGTCAGAAATGAAGATCTTTAATAAATTGATAATGAAATATAGCCAATTGCAAATCAATTTTGATAGGTATTTAAAAAGTTCTATCACTTTAGATATTGGTACTGGTATGTAGTAGCAATGACTCAACATCATATCACAATCAACTTATTACAATGTGGAGTACATCCGTTAACATATTCTGAGTATAGCATTGTATGATAGGTAGATACTACACTGGATTTGTGCTTATACTTATTTGCAATAAATATATTTTCACTAATATTTTAAACACCTATTCCACATTGTTGGAATCAGGGCCGTATTTAGTACCTGTAAACCCTAGGCTGAATATATGTAGTGCTGGCTTTACCTATAGAGTATTTAGAAGTTATTGAATTTGATGAGATAAAAAATAAAAGAATTGAAAGTTATTAAGGCACCTATCATGGACCTACTTTTCTAATAATTATTCGCCAACACAAAAAAATCAATTTAAAAATATTGAGACACATACAATAATTGTTACTCCCTCATACAAACTCTGTTTTGTTGCAGATTTCGTTAAAACTGCAGACTAGGACTAGACCCACAAAGCACTACAAGAAAACACAAATGGTATTTACTTGTAAAAGTTCAATTGCCATAATATATGTTATATAATACGGCAATGAGACGCCTGCCAAATATGTACTATGGCAATTGGATCGCACCGCATATTAAAGCAATAATATTTTTCATTTAGCCTACATAGTTTTTTTTTGTCGTGCAACTGTATATAGATATGACCTTACTTGGAATGCTTTATATATTTAAATAATTACTAAATATGAAAAGAATAGCAGAGAAAAATTGTCAATACCTTACTTTACATATATTCCATTAATATCTTATGTTTCTTACAGGGTAAAAAATATACATGTCACATTAATGGTGTTACTACTGCAAATCTGAAGACTATCTTTGTACAATTTGATACAGTGTCTACAAAACAACTTTAGAATATTTAATAAATTAGGTGTTTTATATTTGTAGATAACTTTAATTTAGGGTTATCAGATTCACTCACATAAAAAAAAGAAGGCAGGACAATTATGAATGAATTAATTTTGATGTACATAAGCATAATAATATCCTAATACACCTACAAATTATTTTTGTAATTTTTAAAGTATTAATTATAAATGTATAGGTATTCGATAAGATTGCTTACATATTAATTATTATTTCAATCACGTTACAGTTACTTGGAACATTATTTGTCTCAGGTAGTCTTGGAAACTATCAATTAGTGCTACGATTTTCAAGAAACAAGACTCTATTCGTTCATTCCTGACCTAGGTTGATCATAATGAAATATTTTGACAAGAGGGGAAAAAACTTCTCAGATTAAAAAGCAGTCAATAATGGTTGATATGCAAGCTAGCAGTGGAAAAAACAATATATTCTTAAGTAAGGTTTAGACTGACAGTTATTCCCATATCCTCCACCATCAACGTTTAATTTCAAGGAGGTGTGATAACGAATTCAAGACACGAAGGCAATAATAACTTTGTCAAAAGTACAGTTAATTAATAATACAACTTTGCCACTACGAACAAATCTATAAACCACTTATGAAAGTGAGAAAAAAGCACAGCTAATTTAGTTAGAAAGCAGTTAAGCATTATTTAAGGATCTAAAACTTGCTTGGAAATATTGCAAGATTGTGTTTGTTATTGTTAGGTAGGCTTGGTAACTATCAATTTGTGTTGCTATTTATTTACTGTCTATAATAATTGATTTAATAATTTGTAATGCATATGTTGGGTATTCTCTAAGGTCTGGGCCCAGGTATACAATATTTTATTTCACTTTAACTAGTTTTAAATTTCTGTTTGAATACCTACATCTTACCGGACAAATATTCTATAGCTATTCTATTATCATTATTAGGTGTCAACAGTTATTTGTAAAACTAGCACAACAATATATGAATAAAAATTAAGCTATACACAAACCTTATTAAAAGCTTGAATCAAACTCACAAGCCGCCACCAAATAAGATTTACAAATGGTATATTTTACACCATAAATATTACATTAATATTATTAATTAATGAATGCAAACAAAATATTATTATATTTGATATTATGAAATGGATTTCTGCTTGCTTAATATGGGTAAATTTATTAGTTTTATTCTGGTATAATAAATATCAAATTAGTCAATATATTTAGAAGAAAGGGACCATTCTAGACTTACTTTGAACAAATAAAAAAAATTAACATCAAAAATAGAATTTTGTATTTAGAAAATGTGAGGAAGTTTAAAAAAAAGTCTGGGTAGTTTACTATTTGCAATAACAACACAATTACACAGCATCGATACTTGTGGGCGGCGAAACATGTCCATTTGTGTGAGCAAAACTATTGCCCCCTGCAAGGGGGCTTCGCGACCTGCTAGACGCACTACTACTCGGAGACGTGCTGGAACTGCACGAGTCACTGGAATCAGTTTCCGAGTCTTCCGAATCAGAATTTCCTTTCTGAACTTGTTCAAGTTTTAATTTTAACAGCTCGTTCTCGCGTTGAAGCACTTCTTTTTCGCTGTTCTTTTTCTCTAGTTCCTTTTCGAGACGACCGATGGTTTCTTCGAGGTCCCTGCTTTTTTGGGCTGTGCGGTTGTCCAAGGCGAGATATTCTTGGATAAGTTCTTGCTTTGACATGGTGTGCAACTGCTCAGTTTGAACACTTTGGTATTGATCATTAAAGTCTTGCATGAGAAACACGTCTTCATCGTCTGGGGACGAGTAAAATTCTTCGCCGTCCGAGTCTACACTGAAGCTCGAGTCTCTAGTTCTTGTAATCGTTGAAGTCGATGCTTGATCGATGCTTTTTAGCCGTTCATCCAATTCTTCAAACCCTCCATGATCTTCCAAAAGAAATTGGTTGTCATTGTGAGGAGCTTCTGGCTTTACAATGCGCGGTTTTGTCATTTTACAACTTTTCCTTCCATACTTCTGATATGGAGCTTTGCGTTTCGATTTCCCGCGCCTTGTCTTTCGCTTTTTCGGGAGCACATCGCCTTCGGTTAACTTCGAGTCGTGTTCGGGCAAAATCGGTGCGCGCGCAACAATTTTCTGGTCGACGTCATCTTGTGGATGAGCGTCCGTAGATTTTAAATTTGGATTTTTGATGTCAATTACTTCACTAAGTACATTCATTTTTAGTTATTTCACTAACCTGAAATACAAGTAACACGTTAAACTACTCACTCGGGACCGATGTCTGGCAGCACTCGAAACCGCGACGAAAACACAAGAACAAGCGAACAACACTGAAAGGGTACCGCCATTTTAACTTTTAACTCGATTTTATATTTTGTTGATTTGTTCGTTTGAAGCGGGCGCTGCTAGCGCTGC
>MU183638.1:168097-184739 GCA_016904865.1 Pissodes strobi | reverse complement strand
AATTTTACGAGGAATCGAAAAATAAATTCATATATAGGGTGATCCATTGAAAAAAAGTAACTTTTTGTTTTTCCCTGTATACTGATAATTTTTCCAAAATTTTTTACACGCAGATAAAAACTATTTTTCAGTACCTACATAACCATACTTTTAATTTTTTTGGAACACTTAAAATAAAAAAGTTAAAGGGGGGCGACATTATAGGGGATCACCCTGTACTATTTCAATCCAATAAGCAACGCTAGCCAAACCTTTGATATTTTACCATATTAGGTTCAATTTAAATATATAAGTATCGGTAAAAGATAAAGCACAATAATTACTTTATAACACTGTCATAGAATGAGATAATGGATCATCATTCTGAAATATTGGTAGGGATAGAAAGAAAGCTAAATGCGTTCCATATTTTGAGATGTTACTTTAAAGGTAACATTATAAGGATATTAAATCAAGAAACCGCTTGTAAACTGCTCTTTTGAGCCTCTAAAGGTCTTTTAAACCGGAAGATTATGTATTCAGTGAAGACACTTTATATAACATTATATTAGTTTCTTCCGGGGAGATCTTTACAGTGAAAATCTCATTCCATCTCTATTGACGAAACTACCAATACTAAATTACCTCTTTCGTCATTCCTAATATCATAAAGTGCAACCTTCAACTGAAATCAAACTGTAGTCAAATCAATTATGGCTAATCAAGAGTCAATATGCTTTAAATTGAAAACCCATATTGAGGCCTTTTTCTTTTTATTTGAGTAACGTAGATGCCATCATTTTAAATTATTACCATGCAAATGCGTGTCTTTTATCAGTAAATATCTAAAAACATATAAGTAGGGTCTGCCATTTATTGTAAGCAACGTGACAGTCATATTTCTAATTACTTACGTTTCCGGCCTGACTTGATATGTGAAACACCTTTCAAACTGATGTATTATACGTGTGTAATTAACTACGCATATTTCTATCCTTAAATTAGTATTTGCATGTCGCATTTTATATTTATATACGGTGGCCGACTAAAATGTATCAAAAAACAATAGGTAATTTTAGAAGTCACACAGATTGAGCCCAATGGTATTCAATAAAGGGTTGGGCGCTGATTAGACACTAACGGTTTATTCTACAAATACAATTTTTGATAATAGTTAACGATACTTACAGCTACTTATTTTTAGGTCCAACAATAATCTAGCCAAACATTGATCAGCATAGAGTTAATTGCCCTTAAATTTCTTTATATCACGTTAAATTGATACTCCAAGTTTCACTTTTAGTTGCCTGAGAAACCTTTTTGGCACACCGACATCTTTTGTTTGTTGGCGGGCTGCCCCGTGACGAAGATACCCATTTTTACAGTCTGCCTTTGGTAGGGAGCATGCTTACAGCCGTAAGCAACCAAAATATGCATTAAAATTTTCTCACACCGCGGTAAATGCATGCTGAATCTTTAATAACAGTATGCCCATTACATGAACTCAAATTAAGTTTATCAAATCCCTCATAAGCTTATTCATAGACGTTTTTCGCCAACACAACAATAAGCATGCTCATGTAATCTTGTAAAAAATCGTGTATCTTAGAACAATTTTTTACAGGCCGCCAAGCACAAGTTAGACTCAGTCATCAGTAAAGTTATAACAATTTTACTAGGCAGACGTTTTGCAGATATATGAAAGTCTCAGACGCACTAGTTAATAAACAAAATATTTATGTTGACTCGGATCAAGTTTTTACCGATTCAAACTAGATTAGATATAAACTTTATAAGTTTTAATATAGAATAAAAAAAATTGGCAATTGCATTTTTTCTAGCAATATTTAGGTACTGAATAACAGAAATGTTCAAAATCAGACGATTTGTGAATGTACACGGCTTTTTCTCATAATTAAACAGCTTCTGCCGGCTTTATAATAGGAGGTGGAGTAAACTTTTAATACAAGGGTTGTAGGGTTTATCTTGAACCATCAGGGAAAATAGTTGCTTCATATACACAGACATTTGGTGAACCAGATTTACGAGTTTTTAAATGAACTTCCTATTACGTTTCAAGTTGATAGCGCTTAAAAATCTTCTTTTCAAATATATATAGTTTATCCATATTTGTTTCGGTAGTTTTTGATGTATTTAGTATTAAAGCCAATAATAAGTAAAATAATATATCGCATTAGCCATAAATCTAGCAAAAGGTGCACAGTTACAAATAAACTGTTGTCAAATAATTACTATAATTTGGTAACATAATATAATAAACAATAATCATTATTCATTTATCATCGTTTGATATTCTGTTCTTGCTGCAACATCATTCTTATTATTTTCGTAAAGTAAATAAACTTCTTCACATGAGTTATATAATCGAAATCTCTGCATTGGCCCCCTTATTGGACCTCACGGATTGTGCTGCATTTATAGACATATTTAGACTAGAGTTTACAATAATGCATTTTTGGCATTTTTACGATAATGATATTTTTTCTAAGATTATAAAAAGGCAAGTGTACCACTAATTCGAGCACTGGACTTTCAGCATTAGCTGTAGTTAGAATTCGTATTGTAAATAATTTCTTTTATTTTTAAATAAAGTTAGTTTTAAAAAAACTTAACCCTTTAACGCGCAAAAGTATTTAATGAATTAATTAGCCGCAAATCTAATGCAGGGGCATCTAAAGTAGCTTTAGAAAATATTCTAAGTAAATTTTTGTATTATTTGCAAAGTTGCTATTTTTTTTAGTGCTGGTAAACTGTTTTACCAGAGAGCATTTAGGAAGAAATATGTAATAAATGCTCCCTGGTAGACCTGCTATACCACCTAGAAGAATAAGTTTTGTTTTATTCGTCATGATATTTTTCACACAGGGTGTTACAATGCCAGCATCGACAAAATAGTAAAATATTTTCATCCATCATCTTCTGCTTTTCCAACCAATACAATAAGCAGCCATTCTCTGATCAAACCTATCAATACCTCCCATGAACTGATTGTAGTCTACAATTGTATTTGGACAAACAACATTTTCCCTCTCATACGTTTTGCCTGCAATCGTAATCACAAAATTCCTCTTGTGATTTAGATCGAAGATTTGGATTTTCTTTTCCTTGAAGGTTCAGGTGTTTTCAATCCTGATGAAGAAGGCATAACAAATTCCGAGGAGTTTGTGGAAGCAAAAGATGTTCTTGTGGAATCTGGAGTTCCAAGTTCATCAGGCAGTTCTTCAGCATCTGAATCACCATTTATATCCGAATTTTCTGTCTGTTCTTCTGTAATTTCCAAAAATGCAGACAATTCGGCCTCTGTTACCAATTCTGTATCAGTAAGATATTTTTTTTCCAGTAGTTTTGACTTTTGTCCATGTTCAATCTAACCAATTAAAAAATATACTTATGCCGACATTTTTATTAAAATATAAACATAAAGTAAAATAGATATACCAGCTTTTTTGAGTCACTCCTTACAATATTTTTAAACATGATAAAGAAACAAAAGAAAGTCTATGGGCTCAACCGTTTTTTCCAAGAAGTTAACAGTTTTTGAAATTTAAAATATTTTCTGTATTCTTGTTTGTGCGCTGTATAATAAACAATAATTTCAGTTTACAAAATTAGAATATAAGATTTGCTCTTAAAACATGTTAAATGAAGAGTGAAGGCTGTGTGCATGTACGAAATGTACTAACTGAAAAACTTTTGTATTCCATGCAAAAATTTTAATCCAAAAGGACGTCTAATCAGCGTAACAGAGCGCTTTCGGCCTTAGCCATCATCAGTGTTACTTGTCAGTTGGAACAAAAGAACATATCCACAAGAGGCACAAACTACATCAAAACGACAACGGTCACATCAAAATTTAAAAAACACTCTACATTATAAGAAAGGTTCACATATTTTAAACATTTAACAAATTCAAAACAGACGTGGGAACCACGCTTTGATGGAATGACAAACATGTTAGTCGTCAATTTAACTTTCGGCTTATTTCACTTAGTCACATCTTATTTAAACCATTTGAACCGGTTCCGATACGTTAAAATCAATTTTAATAGATTTGGTTAGATTGGGTTAGTCGTCGATTCAACTTTCGGTTAGCTTCACGTAGTCTCAACTTATTTACCGTTGGAAAAGTATGTTTTACCTCATCAGTTTTAACATTAAAAATGTTTCAGTTATCCTAGTACATGGCTTCATATCATAAAAAATGCATGCTACATTTGCCACATTATGACGTCATACGCGTGGGAGATCGTGTTAGTAAACTAAATTTGATTATACGTATCGAAACCGGTTCAAATGACTAAAATAAATTGGAACTAACCGAAAGTAACCAAAAGTTGATTGAATGACTAAACAAAACTAACCAAAAGCAAAAAAACGGAACCGGTTACAAAAATAAAGTACCTAAGTAAGTTAAAACTAACAAAAACGAGCCGAATTTTGGCGACTAACCAAAACTAATCAAAAACATTAAATTTGATTATGACGAATCGGAGCCGGTCCAAATTACTAATACAATCTGGAACTGAAAGTAACCGAAAGTTGATGAATGACTAACCAGAAATAACGAATTACTAAAATTGCTTCTAATGCACCCGAACCGGTTCAAATCACAAAAATATATTGAAACTAACTGAACTTTGCCGACAGTTGATTGAACAACCAGCCAAAAGTAACGAGAAACATCGAATATTAACTACGATAAGACGATTCACTCTCCGAGGCGGCTCGTCAACGGTATGCCTCCTTCCCCGCGCGAAAACTAGCATGATACTGGCATGTGACCTTTGGACCCAGCGCACACTGGCACACGTTTAATACATCGTGTTTTAGACAAGTAATTGTTGAATTTTTGTCTCATCATCTATATTTATATATAGAGTGTATCAATTATCACTAACGCCGTAAGTCATGTATAAAAATCAGTTGTATATTCTTAAACCGTTTTAAAAAAGATTTTGAAAATTAAGGGCTCCTTCGTTGTAAAAGAAGGGTTTTAGACGAAACTAGTAAAAATATAGAAGTATCATTGCAGCTGTTGTTCAAAAAGACTTGCTTATATTCTGACTATCCCAAGGTAATATTAAAGCCATATTTACAAATAAAAACTAAATTATAAATTTTATCTGCTGATTCAGCCAAAGTATTTATTACCTCTTTTTATAATAACATCGGTCTTGCAACAGCAATAATGATTCTACCGAAATTTCAGCTTCAGTTTCACTTACTACATTATTATGGGATTAGGGCTGGGCGAAAATAATCGATTATTCAATTATCTTTTAAGAAATTATCGATTCATCGACTTATCCATTAATATTTCAGAAAATATCGATAATCGATTATTTCGATTAATCGATTAGTCAGTTTTTTCATAAAATATTAGGCGTTTAATCGATTATTCAATTTCTCGGCCACTCATACCGACGACTTTACAACAGATATAGTTTTTAAAATTCCAATTTAATAATGCGTTGCGTTAAGGGTAACTTAAATGGCCTAACCATTTTGAAAATTCTTTCAGTGCAACATATGAAGCAAAAAACAGAGAAACGTAAATGCTCAAACAAGGCAGCAGCAGGGAAAACTGCGCACCTTACAAATTTAGCCAATAAGGGATCCTCATTTCGACGCGCTATTTTCTTATAATCTGGCTTCAGTTGTTGAACAATTAGGTATAACACCAACACAACGTTGTGTGAGCACGTTAGCAGTATAGTACAGTCTTTACCTTTTTTATTATGTATTTGGTCAAAACTATATGATAAAAAGGATCACTTTCCGCGACACGACGGCAAAGTTTACAGAATTTAACTAATATAAGTTGGTACACTAAGCGCCAATTTAATGAAATCGTCATATAAAAGGCGAGCCAAGGACACAACGCGACGGTAAAAGAATGTAGAGTTTGACGCGATTTATTTTGGTCAAATCGCTATTGGGGAACATAGTAAGTAATAAATGGAGGAATTTAAATAATGAAATAAGTTTTCATTAAAATTTTGAAAAATATATTTTGTGAAGTTATAAAAAAGGATGAAAAAGTAAAGGCCTTATTCAGCATATTTTAAAAAAGTTACGGTAAATACGATTGCATATTTAAATAAAACTTGTAAAATATATTATTTTTTACTTCAAAAATGGAATATAATACCCCGTGCAAAATTCTTTATTTTCATTTTTTTTGTGGATGAACTACATCATAGTTTTGCAAAACTTTACAAATTATTTTGGAAAAAGTTTTGCTAAACTAATTGTCTACTTTTTAGCAATTTCTATATTTCGTTAATTTTACCACAGTAACTAATTAGCACAAAACTTAAAGTAATAGACTTTTAGATAAACCTATATTTGCGCCCATCTTACATAATTTTGAAAATGCAAAAAATGTGATTAAAAGTTACCTTTTTTAGTTGGTAACCCGGTTGATGGAACAGCATATGAATGTATACAGGTTCTAGAAGAATTTGCAAAACTGTTTTCATCAAAATGCAAATCACACTTAATACGGCTATGACATTATAGACCGTCAGATAGTAACAGATTTAGGTGGCCCATTTTCGCATACAAGCCTCGAATAGGGTTGAAAAGTACATCGATGTTGAGTAAAATGGAGGGCGAGTGGCCCCTGGGGATACCATACAGAAAATTCGATTTTCCAGAATAGAAATAAAAGGAGTCTGTTGCTCATATTTTCACGCAAGCCGTGTTGACTAAATTATTAACTAATAGAACCTGGCTTCGGAAAACCAAAGGCTTGTGTATTGCAGGTGGCTAAGGGATTGAAATAAGGGCGTAATTTCGTAAGGAAAAATCGAGATTTTGACAGATTTTTCCACACTTTTTCATCACTAGCCCGAAAAACATATTGGCTTGAGTGGGGAGAATGGATAAGTAGATTCTGCGGTCGGAAAATTGAACGGCAATTCGTTTCGATTTTTCAGTTATTTTCCCATCAACGAAATTAATTGCAATACAAACTTATGAACTATAAGAATCCGTTAAAAATAATGGCTTAAGTGTAAAGCATGGCCTTGGCGTTTTCAGAATATAAAAAAGTTGCAGGAAAATTCTATGAAAATTGGCACCATTTTCTCACGCAAGCCGTTTGGCATATGCTTAGAAAAAGTGATTCTAAGACTAAATAACAATAGGCTTGAGTGTCCCACATGGAGCATATTATTTATCCATAAAAGAGCTGACAAAAATATAGAAATGTTTATTTAAGCAGGGTTATTATTATTACTATTTTAATTAGATGACTAAAATAAATTAAATCTAACTAAAATTAAACGAAACCTGATTGAACGAAAGTAAGTTGAAACTAACCGAATTTTGAGGACTACCTAAATTTAGCCAAACACGTTTAAATTAATTATAACATATCGGAACCGGTTCAAATAACTAAAATAAATTGGAACTAAGTGAAAGTTACCGGAAGCTGACTGAATCACTAACCAAAAGTAAGTAAAATCACCAAAATGGTCTAATATACGTATCGGAACAGATTAAAAATACTTAAGTAAGTTTAAACTAACCCGAATTAGCCGAATTTTGGCGACTAATCGAAAGTAATCAAAAACTTTAAAATTGGTTATAACGTATCCGAACTGGTTCAAATGATTAAAATAAATTAAAACTAAATGAAATTAACGGAAAATGGATTGAACGACTAACCAAAAGCACCAAAAGGGCTAAAACATATCGTAACAGATTAAAAATAATAAAGTAAGTTGAAACTAATCCAAATTAACCGAATTTTAGCGAATAACCTAAATGAATTAAAAACATTTAAATTGGTTATAACGTATCGGAACCGGTTCAAATGACTAAAATAAATTAACACTAACTGAAACTAACCGACAGTCGATTGAACGACTAACCGAAACTAACCAAAAGCACCAAAAAAGGCTAAAACGTATTGTAACAGATTAAAAATATTAAAGTAAGTTGAACTAACCAAAATTAACCGAATTTTGGCGACTAAGTTGAATTAAATAAAAACATTTAAATTGGTTATATCGCATCGGAGCCGGTTCAAATAACTAAATTAAATTGGAACTAATTGAAAGTAACCACCATTTGATTGAGATACTAACGAAAACAAACCAATGGTAACTAAAAGTACAAAAACGGGCTAAAACGTATCGGAATAGTTTAAAAATATTAAAATAAGTAAAAACTAATTCAGATTAATTCAATTTTGGTGACTATCCTAAACACTAAAATTGGTAATAACGCATCGGAACCGAAAGTATTCGAAAGTTTATTGAAGGACCCAATTTTGGCGACTAACCAAAACTAACCAAAAATATTAAAATTTTTTATAATGTATCGAAACCGGTTCAAATGACTAAAATAAATTAAAACTAAACGAAAGCTGATTGAACTAACCCAAACTAACCAAAAGCGCCAAAACGGACTAAAACGTATTGGAATAATAGTATGGAAACATTTATAAAATATATATGTATACACATTTTATAGAAATAACATGTTTCTAATTTTTTCACTAGTCTTGCAACCATTTCATTATTTAGCTATGTTGATTTTAGTTTAACAATACTTTTGAATTATATTACAATATAAAAGGTCTCAAAAGAGCGGGACATATTTTCCGATTTTCCAATTCTTCTAAAAATACTAGATATATTTCATGTGGCATCTCCAGCGGTTTAGATTTTAAAGCAGCCTGTCAAAATGTCAAAATGCCCTACTATCAACTGTCAATATTTCGTAAACAGCTAAAGATAGGTATAGGATATTATACACGACATATGTTTAGAGTTTACTAGAGAGTCCAATACAGGGTGTTCTATTTAAAAAAAATATAGAGTAGGCTTATATGTCAGAAAATCAATAGTGTTTTGTTTTATATGCAACTTAGAGAAAACTTGGCTACCAACCCTACATTTTGCTTTTCTGATTACCTTGATATTTTTAAACACAAAAAAGTTACAGCGAATCAAAATGTTATCAAGATAAATTGAACGCACGGTACATGTTGCGCCGATTTAGCGTAATTGTGTACTACATGCATAAACTAGTTCGTGAACTATAGCCAGATCAAAAATTTACTTTCATTTCGCCATCTGGACAATATTTTTATCTAGTGAATAAAATGAAAAAGCTGTTACGAAAAAATATACAAAATCGTAGATAATACGTTTATAAAATTGTGCAGGTTGCTAAGAATCCATATAAAACAAAATTATGTACTTATATAAGATCTTTTTTAAGCTTAAAAGATAACAACTAGATAAATCAAAAATTTCAAAATTATTATTGCAGATCTTCACAATTTCGTCTAAAACCGTAACTACT
Source organism: Pissodes strobi (assembly GCA_016904865.1). NCBI lineage: Eukaryota > Metazoa > Arthropoda > Insecta > Coleoptera > Curculionidae > Pissodes > Pissodes strobi. The sequence goes on along the minus strand of MU183638.1, from coordinate 175,418 downwards.
TGTGCAATATAATCTCTCATATAAAAATACTTTTGTTGTGTATAGATCTTGTTGATATTTGAAGATTATCTTGGAGCTTATATTCTATTATAGTTATATTCATTTCAGTTTATTTCAATTTCGATTTATTATATGCGTGTTATAACGTTAAAAAATAAATAATTATCTACATAAATGAGTTGTTTTATTGATCTTAATTTATCAAAATATTATGTAACTCAATTATATTTTTCTTTAGGTAATTGACTTTTCTTTCAAGAATGCTGTACTTACTACACGTAATCTACATTCAAAATGTCTTTTGAAATTTAATTTCAAAAGACATTTTTAAATATTTCTTTCAGGTGTAATGTTTAAATAAATATCCGGCTCTCTTTATGCAGTTTTTTGGATCGTTAAAAAATTGGTTATTCTCTACTCGAAATAAGCAGTATTTTATAAATGATATATTTTGTAGTGAAATTTTAAATAAAATAATAGGGGAGAGTAACAATTTTAGTATATAAAGTCCCAAAAAATTTGAGTACGGCTCACTTCACTAAAGATTGCCAGGGGGTTGACGTCAAGTTAGATTTATTTATTTTCTCCCCACTATAACGTTGGTCCTCGCTTGTCAAAGGTGTTGCGCTTAAGTGTCGCAGCTATATTTTCCTTTAGGCTATGACGGGATGACGCGTATAATTACTTAGACCCAAAAACCAATTTTATAGTTTTTATAACTTTTTGCGTCTAATATGTTTGGTTAGTATCGATAATTAACGGTTTTAGCAATTATCCATGATTTCTAATTTGCCTAGGTTTTATGTATAATAATATATTTCAGATATTAGCAGAAACATATCTACAAATATTATATACAAACTCCCATACTATTTGCAATCTGACATATTTATAATGAATAATACAAAATAATGCGAATACCCACCTGTTTACGAAATTTGGAAAAGGCGTAATACGGACCTGGAATTTCCCTTTTAAAAATGGCTGACGCTGTCTGAAAGACTTCAAAGATGCCGCCTTTGAGAGAATATTCTGATTGTTTATTCTTCTGTGGTAATAGTGCAGTGAATCTATAGTCAGATTTATTTTTCTTCATATTAAATAATCGGTAAGTACTAGGATATAATATGTCCATTTATTCAGATAATCAAATGAGATATTTGAAAAGCGTTTGCAGGCTGGTATTTTCAATGTAGAATTATGACTGAAAAACCATTTTCAGTTCTTTAATGTAAATTAATTAATTAATGCAAATGTAACTAGAATTGAATATCTAAACGTTATAATATTCATTTGAAAACTCGTGTTCACAATGATTAAATAATAAGATATTTAAGAAAATAAGACGTGCATAAGAATTTGTTGAAGGCAAATAATCAAAAGGATATAGTATGTTTTTTAGTTTTATTCTTATCTAATATGGCGAATTGCAAGAAAAATGTTCCATTAATTTATAGAATGTTTATAGATATTTTTTTACAGTTATTTGAGAGCAGCATGGATGAAAATTCAGGAAAAACAGACACGAGCAGCTGTTTTATTTGCAAACATACCACCCATGAAAATATTATATTCTGTGACAATGAATTTTTATCGAAATTTTAGAAAAATATGTGCAGAAAATTCTACAGATGTGTGTGTGTCCTTCAGAAGTGGGTGATACAGTTGGATACCACTCCAGTTGTGCTAAACGTTTCAAAGCTCTTAAACCTTAACATAGGACTATCCCAATTCCAATAGTGTGACAATCGCTTTTTCTGAGCATATGTCAAACTGCTTGCGGGAGAAAATGGCGACAGTTTCCACACAATTTTTCTGCAACTTTCCGACGCAAACCTTCGCTCCGGTCACATCCAACAGTCATGCTAATTTTATTGTAATGTCTAGCATATCAATAACATTCTATACTTTTAAAGGCTTGCAGGAAAAAATATCTGAAAAATTGAAAATAATTACCGTAAAATTTTCTGACCCCAAAATCTACTTATCCATTCACGCCATTCAAGCCAATATGCTTTTCGGGCTAGTGACGATGTAACTTTTCATACTTTCGATGGGTTTCTGTGGAAAAATCTGTCAAAATCTGGATTTTTTCCTTACAAGATTACGCCCTCATGATTAGCCTTCAGCCATCTGCAACACTCAAGCTTTTGGTATACCGAAGCCAGGTTCTATTAATTAATAATTGTGCAACAGACTCCTTTTATTTCTGTTCTGGAAAATCGAATTTTCCATATTACGTTATCCCCAGGAGGCACTCTTAAATTTCTCTGCATTTCACTTAACATCGACGTACTTTTCAACACTATTTAAGGCTTGTATGCAAAAATGGGGCACCTAAATCTTTCGCTATCTGACGGGTCTAGAAGAGAATCCGTTGATCAAAATATATAATTAATATAATGACCACTTCCGACACTCAAGACTTATGTTATATAGTCATAAAGTCACTCTTTCTAAGCATATGCCAAAGGGCTCGTGTGGAAAAATGGTGGAAATATATAGATTTTTTTGTCAGCCCTTTGTTAAATAAATTGTGTATAAATAATTTGATGACCATGTCCCACACTCAAGCCTTTTGTTATTTAGTCTTAGAATCATGTTTTCTAAGTATATGCCAAATAGCTTGCGTGAGAAAATGAAGACAATTTCCATAACATTTTTCTGCAAATTTCCGACGCAAGCCTTCGTTCTGATCACATCCGATAGTCATATCAATTTTATTGTGATGTCTAACACATCAATAACATTCTATACTTTCAAAGGCTTGAATGAAAAAATAACTGAAAAATCGAAACGAATTTCCGTTAAATTTTCCGACCGCAGAATCTACTTATCCATTCGTGCCACTCAAGCCAATATGTTTTTCGGGCTAGTGATGATGTACGTTTTCATACTTCCGATGGGCTTGTGTGGAAAAATCTGTCAAAATCTCGATTTTTCCTAACAAAATTACACCCTTATTTCAATCCTTTAGCCACCAGCAATACTCAAGCCTTTGGTTTTCCGAAGCCAGGTTCTATTAGTTAATAATTTAGTCAACACGGCTTGCATGAAAATATGAGCAACAGACTCCTTTTATTTCTGTTCTGAAAATCAAATTTTCTATGTTATCCCCAGGGGCCACTCGTAAGTTTCCCTTCATTTTACTCAACTTCGATGTAATTTTCCATCGCTTGTCTTCCGATATGATTACATTGTAGTTTCTGAATCACCATACCCATCGATACGTTTTTAAGCATAAAGTTTTTTATCCTCAACCCGAGTCTGCTATCGCACTTCGATGCTTACTCATTCTGTTTTACGTATCCTTCGAATACGTTCAAAAATCGTGTTTTGTTTTGTGTTTGTGAAATAAAATGACGAAAAGAAGGGAAAATATATTGTCCAGTTCCTCAAGTAAGTGTTAATAAATTGTCTATATAGAACTAGTCCGATGGCCTAATATTTACGAACAATAAATGGTCGTTGATTAGTTGTTTTGGGGTTCGTTTATGCTTGTTTAGGTTAACCAATTTCCTATATAGTAGGCCGAGGGCCAAATATCTACGTACAATGATACAATGTACAGTTCATAAGTTGTATTGAGGTTTGTGTAAAATTAGGTTTTGTTAAAAAATAATATATATATAAAACCAATGTTTGTGGCTAAATTAAGAGACTGCTATCTGGGCGGTTTGTTGTCACAAAAAAAAACAAGTATAATATCGGGTTTCACGAAAACCAAAAAACTGAGTAGTGCAAAAAGTAGTAGGCCCCGGGGCCAGATTAGCTACGGTATAGAGAGGTAAAAGAAGTAGTCTGTACCGAGTACGTGAAATGTAAAGTTTAGACATGAGATTAAAAATAAAATAGCTGGATTTCATTTAGTAGAACATAATCTATTTTTATTTTCGGTCTTTCATTTGTTTACGTAAGCTCACTAATTACAACTAGACTATTTTAAGTAATTAGAATAATTAAAAAACCTTGCATAACAGCCGAGGGCTTATTAAATTCATATTCATGCAGTTTTTCAGTAAGGCACAATACGTTGACCTAACCAAGAGAAATAGAAATTAAAATACATAGGCCGAGGGCCTTGTAATTTGCGTACGAATAGCACACGATCAATTTTTCTTTTCTTGCCGAGGGCAATAGAAAAAGAATACCGAGGCCGAGGGCTTCCCAATACAAAAAATTGTTATTATTATTCTTATTATAAATTATTAATTAGTTAAGCTTATGGTCGAGCACCTAAATATTTGACTTCTCCACAAAGAGTTGGTTAGATTGAATTAGATAGTGCATAGGCCGAGGGCCTTATAATCTGCATACAAATGGCACTCAATAGAAAAATTCTTGCCGAGGGCATAGAAAAAGAATATATTTAATATCATTTTTATTATAAATTATTAATTGATTAAGCCTAGGGTCGAGGACCTAACTATTCGGCTTCCCCACAAAGAGTTGGCCAGATTGAGTTATATAGTGCGTAGGCCGAGGGCCTTATAATTTGCATATATTACAGGGCTTCACAATACAAAAAATTCTTAATATTATTTTCATTATAAATTATTAATTGATTAAGCCTATGGTCGAGGACCTAACTATTCGACTTTCTAACAAAGAGTTGGTTAGATTGAGTTAGATTGTGCATAGGCCGAGGGTATTATAATTTGCATACAAACAGCACTCAATCGAAAAATTCTTGCCGAGGGCATAGAAAAAGAATAGGTTTAGGCCGAGGGCTTCGCAATACAAAAAAAAAATTAATATTATTTTTATTATAAATTATGAATTGATTAAGCCTAGGGTCGAGGACCTAACTATTCGACTTCTCCACTAAAAGTTGGCTATTGACTTTCTAAAAAGTGATCGTTTAATATGCCAACTTCAAACTTGTCACCGCCAAATGATAATCAGATACATTTTGTGTGTATAATATTTTCCCTGTTTATGCAGCAATAATCAATTCCAATAGGGACAAAAAACAGTATATATTTCTAGTATGGTCGTGGCCCTATTTAATTAAAATTGCTATCATAGACTGACTCCTTATTTTCTGCAAAATAGCTGTATATTTTACAGGGTGTTAGTTGTTTTGTCTAAAATATCACCCGCAGACTATTGTCTGCAAAATAGCTGTATACTTTACAGCCTGTTAGCTGTTTTGACTAAAATATCACCCGCAGAGTATTGTCTGCAACATAGCTGCATACTTTACAGGATGCTGTCGATGCAATTACAATTTCTTGGCATGATGAGTATTTTTACGCTTTTCCCTTGTTTTCTATGTTATTTAAGGCTTTAGATAAAATGATGATGCCACCGGAATATTGGTGGCTAGTACAGCCCTAAATCAAATGGAAATATTAGAGTCTTACTTAGAATCGATAATAAGATGGCAATATCCTGCATTAATCGTGGGGAAAGCGTAAAATATCGCAACTTAACCAAGATAACCTTTCAAATTTTAGACTAGCGTGAACAAAACGTATAACACTCTTCGCATCTTATATCGCTTTAAAAGAAAAACGGAACCCGATAAGGCATCAAGACAAACTTCCATTGAAACAGAATACAAACTAAACAAGCAGGTATATCAGAAAATAATAAGGGGTTAGATTTATTTGCAACTTATTTTAATGTAAAATGCTTGTTCCTGGTTTCCGGATTCAACCTCCACAGTTGTCGATGCATTTACAATTTCTTGGCATGCTGAGTATTTTTACGCTTTTCCCTTGTTTTCTATGTTATTTAAGGCTTTAGATAAAATGATGATGCCACCGGAATATTGGTGGCTAGTACAGCCCTAAATCAAATGGAAATATTAGAGTCTTACTTAGAATCGATAATAAGATGGCAATATCCTGCATTAATCGTGGGGAAAGCGTAAAATATCGCAACTTAACCAAGATAACCTTTCAAATTTTAGACTAGCGTGAACAAAACGTATAACACTCTTCGCATCTTATATCGCTTTAAAAGAAAAACGGAACCCGATAAGGCATCAAGACAAACTTCCATTGAAACAGAATACAAACTAAACAAGCAGGTATATCAGAAAATAATAAGGGGTTAGATTTATTTGCAACTTATTTTAATGTAAAATGCTTGTTCCTGGTTTCCGGATTCAACCTCCACAGTTGTCGATGCATTTACAATTTCTTGGCATGCTGAGTATTTTTACGCTTTTCCCTTGTTTTCTATGTTATTTAAGGCTTTAGATAAAATGATGATGCCACCGGAATATTGGTGGCTAGTACAGCCCTGGTATACCGTGTTTCCTAGTTTATTAGTTGGGAAACCGTTGACTTTTAAATCGAGTAAAAATTAGTTACTCTCTATAGAAACTCTCATCTGTTAGACAGGAAATTTTTCCTGGTGGCAAGGAAACTGTCTGAGAAGCATTTCTTCAAAGAGGCATTTCCGGTCATTCCATCCCAATAATGTTTGCACCCATCTTAGAAGGAACTTGAAAACAGTACATTGTTGTGATTTTAAAATTGGTTTTTGCTTGTTCTGTGTTGATAAAACACCGGCTTTTAGTATTTTTACTTTATGTATTTATAATATTGCAACGATATATAAAATATATCTAACAACAACATTGTCAACGTTATCCTACTGTCTAAACTGTTGCTAACTTAATAGTAATAACATAGGCGTACCTATAAATATTTTTATTAAAACAAATTGTTAATTAATATTTAACATACAACGCTTGTTTTAATAAGTAGGTATTATAATTTCTGTAGCAGCAAAGTTTCGATGTCTTTACTTATAATTTAAACATTTATCTGGACTTTTTAGTTCGCAAAATAAACAAAGGAGCTTCTTACGTCTTGATAAGTACCTATAGATCAGCTCTTAACTTTATGTTGCACCGCCTAATAGGGATTAAAATATAATAAAAAGATTTTTGAAGGGAGGCTACAAGTTAAAGCCCCCTAAACCTAAATACGATTTTACATGGAACGTTGAACCTGTATTACTCTATGTATCAACACTTTACCCTTTACAATCTCTATCACTTGATAAACTAAAAATAAAACGGTAACACTAAACACTTATGGCACTAAGTTTAGCACATCGGATCCAAATATTAACCAAAATTACGATCGACAATAATAGAGACTCTACACTCAAAATTGAAGATTTCGGAAAAAATTTAAACCTCAGCTCCCTATAAAAGCCAGTCCATTTTTCGTATTTTCAAAAATCAGAATTACCTATTATATGTCGCAAATTCTATAAAACAGTGCATTAAATTCACCGTGCACATTCGTTCCAATTATACATCCCTATTCTTAACTCTCAAAAAAAAAAAAAAAAAAAA
>MU183638.1:148061-167997 GCA_016904865.1 Pissodes strobi | reverse complement strand
CCAAAAAAAAAAAAAAAAAAAAAAAAATCACATCACCACGCAATAACTCAAACCTTGAGTAGGTGGATCAACTTAATTTTAATAAACAATGGTATGGAATGAACGTTAACGTCTTTACCGGATATAGTGTAAGACACGCCCCAGCACGTGAGCAGCCTTTAAGTTTGACATAAACCTAAATGTCATTAAGAATATAGCAGGGTGGAGTCCTAACACTTTCTTCAGATTCTATACTCGACCTCTAGGTACGCCCAGTGACATATCTGCCAATACAATTTTAAATTTGGTTATATCTTAGCCCTAATAGGTAGCCTTTTAAGCATTCCGTTGCCTAAGGTTCAATTTATTACATTTGTTTTGCTCTGATTGTATATCAATAATATATTATATTATAAAATATGTTTATTTATCTAGAATAGGCACCCTTAAATTTTAAGTGGTTAAAGAATTTATGGGATAGAATTTTCATTGATTTTTTTTTCATACTGAAAATAGAGTTGAATTGAACGACTTTGCTGCCTTAATTGTGTTTTTGTGGTATTCTCAGGATTGAAGGTAGAATAATGCAAAATTACACCATCTAGCTTTAAACAGCTACAATGTAATCATATCGGAAGACAAGCGATGGAAAATTGAAAGGTTAATCGAATACCTACTTACCTGTATGAAGATTAATCGTAATTTTCCGAGCTTGTCTTCCGATATGATTACAACCCTCCCAACCACATGCCCCTTAGGCGGGCAATTTTGCTCTAAAACAGAATGAGTAAGCATCGAAGTGCGATAGCAGACTCGGGTTGAGGATAAAAAACTTTATGCTTAAAAACGTATCAATGGGTATGGTGATTCAGAAACTACAATGTAATCATATCGGAAGACAAGCTCGGAAAATTACGATTAATCTTCATACAGGTAAGTAGGTATTCGATTAATCTTTCAATTGCTAGCCCTATTCGAGGCTTGTATGCGAAAATGGGGCACCTAAATCTGTCACTATCTGACGGTCATTTAGATTGGTGTATCATTCGCATATTTGTGGGATCCTATAAATTCTGAGGCACTTTTCCAGGCCCGACACTCGCAAGTTTTTTTTATTACATGCTCTATTCTACTCACTATAAATCAATATTAATATTGAACATTGATGGGAAGTGGGACATATTTAACTTGTAAGATTTGACCCAAAAATACAAGCGAAGTTAAATAAATCTTATAATAAACTAATACATAACTACCCTTTTGGGCACCTAAAGAGCGATATATTGTCTGCCATTTGTCTTTCACAATCAACTACTGAGCAAATCTTTCGACTAGACATTTTACTCAGAATTCACCAAAAACAAACCGCTATTTTTGAAATCTCACCCTATACGCCGGACCGTAAACAAATTTAAAATAAACCTAAATCACCTAGCTCTCCATTGTAGACTGGCATCAGTCTACCGGGCAGGTGGAGAGTGGCGTACTGGCATTGACGATGGCGCGGAGTAAATCAACTAAGAGTCATGACACACACAGCTGTTTTTGCCGTGGCGTGGCGCATGCATCAGATGGCGTGCTGAAGCGGCTAATAATCCGCTACTCGTCAATCACCGCCGTGTGTGTTTTTCCCCATTTGCAAAGTATATTAGACGCGCCGGGACGGCGTCCGACTCGGCAGCCGATTCGGCAAAAACCGCGGTGTGTGTCATGGCTCTTATTGTTTTAATTCTGTAAACTTTGGCGACGGCATGTCAACGGTGTGTCTTCTTCCCCGTGCGGAGGCTAGCCGAATATCGGCAGGCTATAATACAAATAAAACAATCATGTTGGCAGACGACCTTCGACGCGGCGGCCATAGACCAGCTCAACCTTTTGTCAGATTAATTTTCACGCGTAAATTCTATAGTCGAGTCAATATTCGGAAGTAATTGCACAAGTGCATCAAAATTACCGATAATTTTGCATGGCAGTGTGTTGTCTAAAAACTGCATAAGTTCATTTTCATATTTTGAAGAAATTTTCCCAAAATATGAAAATGACCGAATGCGACGTAATTTATAAATTTTTCCTGTGATCGTAAGTTTACGATGGAATTACCATAGATTCGTACGATGCAATTATCGCCGTACTCTTTCGATTTCTACAGTGCAATTATCGCTGTAATTTTCTGAGAAGTACACTCCTCTAATGGGATTTTTTACATATGAGGGAAATATTCGGAAGTAATTGCACAAGTGCACCAAAATTACCAATAATTTTGTATGACAGACAGCGTGTTGTCTAAAAACTGCATGAGTTCATTTTCATATTTTGAAGAAAGAGCCCGACACCGAAGATGAAGGGCTCTTTTTCCAAAATATGAAAATGATCGAATGCAGTTTTTATAATACAACACGCTCGAGTGCAAAATTATCTGGTTATTTTGCTGCACGAGTGTAATTCGGGGGAATATTTCCCGAATAAGGGCATGGTTTAAAAAAATACATTTTTATTTCTTTTTTAATACGAAAACGTACATGTAACTGTAAACAAAGTACAGAGACGCAAGAATACAATTTTCTTTAATCCGAAACGAGGCATTTTTAGTAATATATATTCACTTGACTTTTACGTTTTTTGTAAATTGCCGCTGTCAAGTTTACAATGGAATTGCCATAGATACGTACAATGCAATTATCGCTGTGCTCTTTCGGTTTATACAGTGCAATTATCGCTGCAATTTTCCGAGAATTGCACTCCTCTAATGAGATTTTTTATACATGAGGGAAATATTCGATATAAGATAATATAATATCGCTTTTTTTTAGTTGTTTTGTATTAAAAAATAGGAATGAAATATATAGTAAAAATATTGTGGAAAACCTTTAACTAATTTTAAAATCACCCAAAACGCCAAAATTTAATTTAATACTAAGAGATGGGGCAAATACGAGCAACATTTTCTTCTTGATGTCTTTTGTCAGAATATTTGTTTTCAGAAATATGGTGAAATAATTAACACAAAATCAAAATCTTCTAAATATTAGTTATTACACACCTTGAGTATTATTATCAATAATAACTAATTAAAAACGTTAACAGATTTTTGAAACAGCTAGTTGAATACAAACTTTATCAAAATATTTATTTGGTGATAATAATAATAAAACAACCAAAAAGTAAATTTGACAAGGCGCTGCAAACAATTGAAAAGATATCAATTGTGTTTTTCCAAGGCCAACTAGAGCGTTAGAGTGCTATAAATAATTTAGTCATAAACTTGATTAAATATACCGCAAACGAAAATATTGTTTATGGCCAGCTTTTATTTAAATTCAACCCGTGAGTCCGCCGATCGTTACCAGGCAACCAAGAAAATCATCGACGATTCCTTTGTAGCGCTCTCTGGCCATTGAGTGGGCCTTCTTATCGTTAATTAATATTCGCTGCCAGAAGCACCAAAAAGGGCAAAACCGTATGGAAGAGCTTAAAAATATGAAAGCTACTAACCCAATTGAACCGAATTTTGGCTATTAACTAAAATTAACCTAAGACATTTAAATTGGTTACAACCTATAACTAAAATAAATTGAAAGTAACTGAAAGTAACCGAATGTTGATTGAATATCCAACCAAAAGTAATTAAAAGCACCAAAACGGGCTAAAACGTATCGAAATAGATTAAAAATATTGAAGTAAATTAAAACTAACCCAAATTAACCGAATTCTGGTGACTAACCAAAAATAACCAAATGCACTAAAATTGGTTATAACGTATCGGGAAAAATAAATTAAAGCTAACTAAACTTAACCGAAAGTGGATTGAACGACTAACTAAAAGTAACCAAAAGCACCAAAAAGGGCTAAAACATATCGGAACAAAATTCAAACTAACTTAAATTAACCGAATATTGACGACTAACTAAAATAAACCAAAAATATTTAAATAATTTATAACGTATCGGAACCGGTTCAAATAACTAAAATACTAACCAATCTAACCGAAAGCTAATTGAATGACTAACCAAAACGAATCAAAAGTAGCCCAAACCACCAAAACGGGCTAAAACGTAGAATCCTATGTGACAAAAATTGAAGTAAGTTAAAACTAACCAAAACGAACCAAATTTTAAGCCAAACTGACCAAAAAGATTAAATTTGGTTACAACGTATCGGGGTCGGTTCAAATGGTTAAAATAAATTGGAACCAAATGAAACACAAATTACATTTTTCGGTTTTTACTCATCATTTTCAACCTCCCCCGGTTGTATCTTTGCGAAGGACTGTGAATTTTTCTAATTATTTGTTCTAAATAATATAGGTGAGACCATTTTTTTCAGCGTTTACATTGGAGGTTGTGAAACCGAAAGTCACTTTTAGGCATATAATGTTTTTAATTCAGCAAAAAATTAAAGATGGGTTAAAAATATTAATTTTCCTACTGGTTTTTCTTGTTTTACAACTTTTTAAGTCTCTATTTGCATATTTTATTGTGCAAAATAGCATTAACCTAATAAATAATTTAAATACATAAAATGAAGGGAAGCATAGACAAGTTGTGGGGTTGATAAAAATCTGTGATTCAAAAATAATTTTACATATACAGGGTGAGACAAAAAGTTATAGTAAAATATGTATTTTTTTTAAATAGGGCTATATATCATATCGTTACTTGACTCGGCAGAGAAGGAGCTTAACTTTGGTACCTACATATTTTACAGAATATGTCCTATACCCAAATCCATTGCTTATTAAGATATTTTATTTTCTTTATAAGCTATGCATAAAAATCATATTCTTAAAACTGTTTAACAAGATTGCTTAGAAAAAACTTATTGAAACATTGTTGATGTGCTTTCAGCAACCAGAATTTTTTATAATAATTTTAATCATCGTTAACAATTCTTTAGAATGTACAAATACAAGATCAGCACCTTATCATCACACTAAAACTATGTTCAACATGACCTCCTAAGTTCAGTGCCCAAGCGTGAATTCTTCTTGGGAATGAATCGCGAACTTTTTCCAACATATTTGGCGTTAATGTTTGGAAAACATGCCAAATTTTTATTTTCATATTTTCAACTGTGGTAGGAGTCGCTTGATATACTTTTTCCTTTACATATCGCCACAAGAAAAAATCTAATTTGATTAAATCGGGAGACCTTACTGGCCAAGATACCGGACCACGTTTACGTATCCATCGATTACTAAACTGTTCATTTAAGTAATTTCTCCCGTCGTGTTGAAACCGAATCATATCTCGAACCTACTCAGGTAACGTTTGTACAAGCACTCAAACACATTTAGGTCGTTCTGCAAAAAGTTCAAATACATTATTTGACCTGTAAGATGTCCATCAAAAAATGTGGACCACTATAGTAATTTCCTATAAGCAATTCCAGCCCAAACAATAAGCGATCATCTATGCTGATGATGGATTTTCCGAGTAAAAAGTGGATTGCGTGTAGTGTAATAGTGAATATTTCCCTCATGTATAAAAAATCCCATTAGAGGAGTGCAGTTCACGGAAAATTACAGCGAATATTTCCCTCATGTATAAAAAATCCCATTAGAGGAGTGCAATTCTCGGAAAATTACAGCGGTAATTGCACTGTAGAAACCGAAAGAGCACAGCGATAATTGCATCGTACGTATCTATGGTAATTCCATTGAAAATTTGACAGCGACAATTTATAAATAACGTCAAAGTCTAGTGAATATATAGGTATTATTAAAAATGTCTCGTTTCGGATTTAAAAAAAATCGTTTTTTTTTGCATCTCTGTACTTTGTTTACAGTTACATGTACGTTTTTGTATTAAAAAAAGAATAAAAATGTATTTTTTTAAAACCATGTCCTAATTCGGGAAATATTCCCCCGAATTACACTCGTGCATCAAAATAACCAGAAAATTTTGCATTCGAGCGTGTTGTCTTAGAAAAACTGCATTCGGTCATTTTCATATTTTGCAAAAAGAGCCCTCCACCTTCGGTGTCGGGCTCTTTCTCCAAAATATGAAAATGAACTCATGCAGTTTTTAGACAACACGCTGTCATGCAAAATTATCGGTAATTTTGGTGCACTTGTGCAATTACTTCCGAATATTTCCCTCATGTATAAAACATCCCATTAGAGGAGTGCTGTTCTCGGAAAATTACAGCGATGATTGCACTGTAGAAACCGAAAGAGCACAGCGATAATTGCATCGTACGTATCTATGGTAATTCCATTGTAAAATTACGATGACAGCGACAATTTATAAATAACGTCAAAGTCAAGTGAATATATATTATTAAAAATGCCTCGTTTCGGATTAAAAAAAACGTATTTTTGCGGCTCTTTACTTTGTTTACAGTTAGATATACGTTTTTGTATTAACCAAATATAAAAATGTATTTTTTAAACCAGGTCCTTATTCGGGAAATATTCCTCCGAATTACACTCGTGCATCAAAATAACCAGATAATTTTGCATTCGAGCGTGTTGCCTTAGAAAATCTGCATTCGGTCATTTTCATATTTTGGAAAAAGAGCCCTCCACCTTCGGTGTCGGGTTCTTTCTTCAAAATATGAAAATGAACTCATGCAGTTTTTAGACAAAACGCTGTCATGCAAAATTGTCGGTAATTTTGATGCACTTGTGCAATTACTTACGAAAATTGTGCTTATTAGCACATTCGTTATAATGAAAAGTTGCTTCATCGGAAAAAGGCACAAAATTTTAAAATTCATGGTGTTGCATCATATTCTGAGCCCACTGATAAAAAAACAACTCTTCTTTCGTAATCTAGCGGCAGTAACTCTCGCAATAATTGAATATGGCAAAAGTGGAAATGTTCACGTTTAAGCATTCGCGATATTGATGATGCACTGAATAGTACTTTTTTGAGTATCTTCAACTACATTTAAAACATCCATTGTATGGTAACTGGTTTCACCCGTTCATGTTTTCATACATCACATTGCCTGTTCTTTCGAATCTGTCTTTCATTTTTTTTGAAAAACTCGTGTCTGAGGATGTCTTCTTTCGGGATAAAGTTGAGCATACATTCTGGATGCCAAAAAAGTATTCCTTTAAGCAGCCCCTAAGGCAAATATTATGTCAACAAGTTCCTCACGTGGAAAATTCATCATAAAATAATGAAATTTAAAATTCTTAAAGACTACTCCAGTAATACAAAACCGTAAATTGATAAAATAAAACTGATAAAAAGGAAAATACAATAAACAGTAAATGGCTATTAAAACGACTGAAAATGAAGGCCGCTGACAGCACATCAACAATATTTTAATTATTTTTTCTATGCAATCTTGATAATAGGTTTTTTAGGCACAGGCGAAGAAAGTAAAATATCTTAAAAAGTAAAGGGTTTAGGGTATTGGATATCATCGGTCAAAAATGAAGGTATTCTTTGGAAAAATTTATTAAAATAAAAAAATGCTTACAGGGTGTTCGATTTAAAATTGTTGAGATATTGCATATTAAAGTTTGGTAAATTTATAAATTCATAAAAAAAATTATCACTGGGAATTTATACAAGGTAGCTTAGACTAACCATGCTAAAAAAATCGCTGCTTTACCTTAAATTCAGAGATATGTACGGCCTTTTAAACATCTGAACTAGATAAAATTTCATTTAAACATTTGTTACGTAGCAACGCCGGACCGAAATTAAAAACAAAAAACGACATAATATAGAGGGTATCTTATTTATAAAAAGTACATATATTACTATAAATTTTTCCTGACTCACCCTATATATGTTAAATTACCTTTACTTCATAGATTTTTGTCAACCCCCAACTTTGCTATAGAACTTTTTTCTATACCTCTTCTCGTTTAGGCACTATCCTAGCCCTAAACTTGTCGACTCACCCTGTATTCTCCTCGCCAGAATATATTCCAATTATTAGAAAGCTATTAAGGGTCTTTATTACGTATTAAGTTGCTGATTTGGTATTAATAGACACATAATATTCCTAACTAGCTTACCTCTTTAGAGTATAGTAGGTTGTTTATATTCGTTGTAAACTTTTGTATAAATACCTAACTTGCTGCTGTCTCATTCCATTTCATCTTAATTGTTATTAATTTTTCCACCGATTATTGAACTCTCTGTTGATTTGTATACATTTCTAGCCGTAAACGTTGTCGACACACCCTGTATTCTCTTCGCCAGAATATATTCCAATTGTTAGAAAACTATTAAGGGTTATTATTACTTATTAAGTTGCTGATTTGATTATTAAACCTTGCCCCTTTATTTCAAAACAGGTACCATGCAAACATTAATAGACGCATAATATTCCTAGCTAGCTTATCTCTTTAGGATATAATAGGTTGTTTTATATTCGTTGTTAATATTTGGGAAAACACCTTACCTACTGCTGTCTCATTCCATTTCATCCTAATTGTTATTAATTTTTCCACCAATTATTGAACTAGCTGTTGATTTGTATGCATCAGGTCATTGCTGAACCATTAACTAGTTTTTGGGTTCATTGGTGCATGCTCTAAGACATATGGCTTTTTTGTCTTCATGGGGTCATAATGAAAGCCTGGATCTTCAACTTTACTAGTATAATTTTGTTCAATACTAACTCGGATAGATTTCTAAAAAGCATTAACTTTCACCAACATAAGACTTTAAATATTTGAATGGTAATTATATATTATGTCGTCTATGGTATGCGTGCAACATGCCCTTGATAAGAAGGAATGTAGGATTCAAATATCCATAACTCAGAAAATCGTATTAATTAACGACAAGTTAATAAAAATGGTAAACAAAGACCCTAATCAGTAAGATCTAAGGCCATTTGTACTAAAACAATTTTATTTTATACCTCTTTATAATAAATTAAGCTACCTTTTACTAAAGCTGATTCAACTGATATTTATTTATCTAATCGCAAACCTTATAAATTTCGTTGACGTTATTAACTTCTGCATGCACGTCTGGCATGTTCTACAGCATATCAAAATAAACATTATTCTACAATATTCTAATTAAATGTCATTTTCGTGCATTCTACATGGTGTTAGCTTTTATTAATATTGATTTTTTTATCCCCTTTCAACGAAGGTTTAGCACTGTTTAAAGGTAAACTAATGCCGCTGGTGCATGCAAGCTTTCCTAACGTGGAAATTTAAAAACGTACCCCCCAGGCCGATAAACCATATTACAATGAGTTTATATAGAAGTCTACACGCTATTAGCTGGATTAATAAAAGGAGAATATTACAATGGGATTATATTGGAGCCATATTTTTCTATGGAAATAAATTCCCTGTAAAAATATGAACACGCCCATTTATAAAATAAGGTCTCATCAATAGAGGACAAATTAAAAACTACTATTGTTGATGCTAGTAAATATTCACTAATCAATGAAACAAATCAAATGGTATTTTCAGAATCCAATAAGCTGTTTTCCTATATAAAAAGACTTAGAAGTGTTGTTTCTCCGTTACTATACACTGTACAATAATCAGTTTACGGTTATGTTTCGACATATCGAACATTACATATTGATTACACTATAGGGGAAAATAATTATACTAAGAACTCCTCGCGAAATATATGTTTGGTTCTGAGGATGAAATGTTCTTTATTTCTAAACTTTTTAGAACACGCGTTTAATTTAGTCATCATGGTTAACCACGTGAATGAAATATTTTATTACATAATTAAATATTTTACTCTTATTAATGCGGTATATAATACTTAAACAAATTGTTCTACCTGTCAACAAGACTACAACTAATGGTTATTACGTTAAAGTTCCCATTAAGTAACTTCATCCATTCGTTTATTTAACTAAATGAAAAGTAAAAATTCCCTATAACAGCAAAAATGACAAATTCCCCTCGACATGCAAACTCGCACGATCATAACTACGCCACATTAGCCTAGGTACATAAAAATTGTGTATTTTTGAATGGATGGTCGTAATTTATAGCTCTATTTCCAATTTTATGTAAATACTAATGTCTTATTTCAAATTTTATAATCGGTCAGAATTTGGAAGTGTTAATATTTTTTAAACAAGTCCAACGATACCCCTAAAATCAGGTCTCGCTAGAAATAAAGCAGCTAAATTCCATTTTATTGGAGACACCAAAAATTATATACCAGATTGTAATAGGAATTACTGTCTCAAAAGTACTTTGATCTCGTAAGCTTATAAAAGATATTTGAATCAGTTGGGAAATATTAAAAGTGTTCTAGCCAAACAACTCTTCTGTTCTTTTGATCTTTTTGTTTAGTAGGATTTCAATTTTGTTTTTTTTAGCACACACACTAAAGGGAGACCCTATAGGTGTTTCTAGTTATACGATGAACCGGTGCGCTCCTGTCGAGACTGTCTGACAGGAGTTGCCAGGGACGGGATGATGCGGGCCAAATCCTG
This sequence comes from Pissodes strobi, assembly GCA_016904865.1. NCBI lineage: Eukaryota > Metazoa > Arthropoda > Insecta > Coleoptera > Curculionidae > Pissodes > Pissodes strobi. The sequence goes on along the minus strand of MU183638.1, from coordinate 157,620 downwards.
GGAACATCTACCGTGAAAGTATCTGTAAAACAGAGACATATCGGCCACATGTCTGCGATTCCGGGTCAACTCCGGATCCCCGACGAGACGCACAGCCCTCTTCTGAATGGAATCCAGCAGCTTTATTGTATGCTTTGGTGCGGCACCCCAGATATGTGAGCACTATTCTAAGCACGGTCTTATTTGCGCTTTGTACAGCAAGAGCAACTGCTGCGGTATATAGAGTTTTTTGTTGCGAAATAGCGCACCAAGCTTCTGGGAGGCTGATTTTGCGATGTTAGCAACATGGTCATGCCATGACATATTGCTGTTGACCGAGACACCCAGCAGCCCGATTGACGAGGATGAAGGAATGGTCGATCCTGCCATAATAATGTCAGGGCCCGCTGTATTGACCCTCTTAGTAAACTTTGCTGCTTGGGTCTTTGCTGCATTGAACTGGACCAAATTTCGGTTGCCCCAAGTTTGAACTTTCTCCAGGCCTTGATTAATTGCTATAATCTGCTCCTGTCTGCGGTGATGAGTCTCAGTCGCTAATAAGGGTTTTTCTGATCTAAAGTGATGAGATGAGAAACAGAGTTGGTGAAATTATTGCGCCCTGAGGCACGCCCGCGTTGATGGTGAATGTGTCCGAGATGTGTCCATCGACTGCAACGTGTGGGGAACGGTTCTTAAGGAAACTGGCCTGCCAGCTGCAGAGAGAGAGGCGGGCAGTCCCAAAGACGGCAGTTTGTTGAGCAGTCCGTCATGCCAAACTCTGTCGAATGCCTTTGAAATATCCAACGCAATCGCTCGAGACTCTCCGTAGTGTTCAATCGCCCTACACCATATACGAGTGACATAGGCCAAAATATCTCCTGTCGATCTCTCTTTGCGAAAGCCGTATTGATTATCGCTGATTATTCTGTTGTTCTCGAGGTATTTGAGTAGTTGCTGATTGACTACACGTTCCATGACTTTGTAGATTATTGGAAGCAAGGCAATTGGGCGATAGTTTGAGGGCGTGGTTTTCATGCCTTTTTTGGAACAGGTTGCACTCGAGCGACTTTCCAAGAGGATGGGTAAATCCCTTTTCTATAAGAAAGAGAAAAAAGCCTGGAAAAAATGGGTGTTAGTTCGTTGGCGCAGTTCTTTAGTACGATGGCAGTTATTCCGTCCGGAATATGACGGTGAGAAAACTTGACTTCTGCCATGGTAGTGTTGATGTTCGGTATGGAGGAGAGAGCCTTGCCTTGGGGCACGTCTAAGGTAGAGTGCGATGAAAACATTTTGGCGAGCATATTTGGTTTTTCTTGTCTGTAGTCGCCGTGATGCCACGTTCGTCCGTCAAAGACGGGAGAGACGTTTTTGTAAAGTTGTTACTTACTGCCTTTGCTACCGACCAGAAATTCCTGGAACCACTGGGTCATTGCAAAAGTTTATTCCTGATCCTTTGATTGTGTTTGTCCTTAGTTCCTTCGATCACACGCTTGCACTCGTTTCTCGCTTCGATAAAATAATTGCGTTTTCAGCGGTCTGATTTTGCTGCCAGTAGTTATAGGCTTGCTGTTTCCTTCCTACAGCTCTTTCGCATCTTTTGTCGAACCAGGGCTTTCCTTTTGATGGTAACTTGATGGAATTTGGGATGTATGCTTTCATTCCTGAGAAGATTACTTGCATGACCTCTTCGCAGCAGTCTGACGGGTGGTCTGTGGCAAATCAGACGTCGAGCCAAGGAAAATCCAGATAGAACTATCTTAGATCGTCCCAGTTTGCAGAATTGTAATGCCAGATTTTGCGAGGCAATGGTGGATCCTCCTCTATGGGTGGCAATTCACAAACCGTTGTAATTAGTTTGTGGTCGGAAGTACCTAATGGCGGACCAACTGTAACCTTGTTCTGGTCAGGATTGGTGGCCAGAAAAAGATCCAGGTGGGCGGCGAATTTGCCCCTCCCCCCTTTAATAATAGCCTGCAAACCCAGTACTCACTTTTAGTGGGCGTAGAAAGAGAGTTTGCCTGAGGAGAGGAAATGAGGAAGCGGATTGATTAATAAGTAGTGGCACGGTTTTAAATTTTGCTGAATTTATTGCAGCGGAAGGTGGTATAAGGTTAAACCCGCTAAACCTTTATTACATTTATCTTTTATTATGCAATAAACATCCTACCCTATAAATGTAGAGGTAAAGGATTCTTTTCTGGTTCCCTCACCCGCATGGTACTCTTATTTAAATTTATTATGCTTGGAAAAGAATAATCATTCAGTCGCGTACTGATTGAACGAGTTTTAGATAGGTTCCCATTTTTTATAATGGTACCTTGCTTTGGACAGGCCTACCTAAAATCGGTCAAAATGCTAGAACTTCCTCTAAGAAGCTACTTTTAATTACTTATTTAACCGGACGAGAACGTAGCGATTGGAAGTAACCTTTTATTTAATTAAACATGGCTTGGGCAGAACTGATGCTGTTTTGCATCTGCACCTGTTTGTACTGCATCTGCCTCGAAGCTGTACAAAATTAAGGACTTCCTATGCAATCGGACGGTTCTACAGTGAATAGCTACTCAATTATGGATGCAAAGAGAGAATGATGGATTAAAAATAACGTTACTTTTAGTGGCCGTAGAAAGAGAGTTTGCCTGAGGAGAGGAAATGGGGAAGCGGATTGATTAATAAGTAGTTGCACAGTTTTAACTTGTGTCGAATTTATTACAGCGGAAGGTGGTATAAGGTTGAACCCGCTAAACCTTTATTACATTTTTTTTTTATTGTGCAATAAACATCCTACCCTATAAATGTAGAGGTAAAGGATTCTTTTCTGGTTCCCTCACCCGCATGGTACTCTTATTTAAATTTATTATGCTTGGAAAAGAATAATCATTCAGTCGCGTACTGATTGAACGAGTTTTAGATAGGTTCCCATTTTTTATAATGGTACCTTGCTTTGGACAGGCCTACCTAAAATCGGTCAAAATGCTAGAACTTCCTCTAAGAAGCTACTTTTAATTACTTATTTAACCGGACGAGAACGTAGCGATTGGAAGTAACCTTTTATTTAATTAAACATGGCTTGGGCAGAACTGATGCTGTTTTGCATCTGCACCTGTTTGTACTGCATCTGCCTCGAAGCTGTACAAAATTAAGGACTTCCTATGCAATCGGACGGTTCTACAGTGAATAGCTACTCAATTATGGATGCAAAGAGAGAATGATGGATTAAAAATAACGTTACTTTTAGTGGCCGTAGAAAGAGAGTTTGCCTGAGGAGAGGAAATGGGGAAGCGGATTGATTAATAAGTAGTTGCACAGTTTTAACTTGTGTCGAATTTATTACAGCGGAAGGTGGTATAAGGTTGAACCCGCTAAACCTTTATTACATTTTTTTTTTATTGTGCAATAAACATCCTACCCTATAAATGTAGAGGTAAAGGATTCTTTTCAGGTTCCACCACCTGCATGGTAATCTTATTTAAATTTATTATGCTTGGAAAAGAATAATCATTGAGTCGCGTACTGATTGAGCGAGTTTTAGATAGGTTCCCATTTTTTATAATGGTACCTTGCTTTAGAGAGGCCTACCTAAAATCGGTCACAATGCTAGAACTTCCTCCAAAGAAATGACCTACTATTAATTACTTAGTACGCAGGACGAAAACGTAGCGATTGAGAGTAACCTTTTATTTCATTGATCATGCTTGGGCAGAGCTGATGCTGTGGTGCATCTGCACCTGTAGTGCATCTGCCTCGAAGTTATCCAAAACTAAGGACTTCCTATGCAATCGGAGGGTTCTACAGTGAATCGCTACTCAATTATGGATGCAAAGAGAAAATGATGGATTAAAAATCACGTTACTTCATATTGGTCACTTCCTTTAATCAGATTACATGTTCCACATACATCGACTTACGGATGGGAGCAAGAAGAAAATAATACCTACTTATTTAATATAATCTTAACTCCTATTTGTCACTTAACCAAATAGACTGTATGCCCCAACTATAAGCGGTCATTTATATATTAATAGCAAATTGGCCGTTTCAGCGTCCCACCGCTACTCGTGACATTTAATGAATTTTAAAAACAAGGACGAGAAACCCTTTACACCTATCTGGGCTCATTGTGCGTCCATATACATACCAGTTCAGCCAGGTTTCTCGATCTTGCTAGCAAGAGCACACAGTTTCCGATGGATCTTTCTTATGTCCTCCTGTTTCTGCACAAAATTTCCCAACTGCACTTCTCTCACCCTCGCCAACGCTGAATAGTCGGCAAGAATATAGGTAGACCATTCTTTGTTATTCATCTACCACCTGCATTTCACCTTACTTGTGTGGGGCCCCCAGAATAAGTCCATTTTGTCTCATTCCTAGAGTGATCCTCTATAGATCATTCATTGCGTTCCTTAACCCTACGTTACTAACTCACGGCCTCTAAGACCGACCGAATTTGAAAATTCTGAGAACTTTCGATCCATCTCGACCGAAAGGCTGTGTGTCGCGGTAGCTTCCTGTCTAAATGCTTCGAGTATTTGTGTATCAACAGTGTTAGCGAAGCCTGTATATTTATTCCGTTAGAGACAAAGTTGGCCCGTGAGACCGAGGATAGTAAACTTGTAATAAATATTTATAGGTTCCCGCCTAGGTCGGATTCGAACTGGGCGTTGCCAAAAAACCCTCTAACTCGAATTTTAACCCTCCAGGTCGAACAACACCAAGAGACCTTATTTAGAAGCCCCTAGGATACTTAGCGACCTAAAGTTGTAGGTGGGCTTCGGACCAATGCCCCTGCCGAATACGAACTCGCTAGCTAGAAATTTGAGTCAAAAAAGCCGGTAGGAGCCGAATTTCCGGTAGGCTACAAACACGAAAAAAAAACCGTCTCCTAAATATGAAATGACCTACGAAAGCGTTTTTCTTCGAAATAATATTTAGGGGTCCAGAACCACGATTTTCCACTTTTGGAACCTATGAGGCGAGCGTTCTCGAAATAGGAACTGCGGATGGAAAATCCCGCGGTAACCTTTTTGTTACGTCTAATCCGTACAGAGGACACTTTGCGGGAACCTTTTTGATACGTCTAATCCGTAGGGAGGACATTTTTTGGGTCTGGTCCCGACCAAATTATTTTTCGACGTCTTCCGGTACCTACCGCGGAACCTATCGCAGGTAGGGTCCCGCCGAGGTCAGATTCGAGCTCGGCTTCGTCGAAAACGTCCTTGACCCAAAGTTCAGCCCTCTGTCTCTGGTCCTCGGCCCCTAAATAGGAGCACATAGGTTCCAAAAATATTTCCGTTGAAACGGTACCCGTCCGACCGATTCGTCGATTCCCACCGATTAAATCGATTTTTTCGCGGAGCCCACCCCCTAGGGGCCACAGTTTTGTATGTCCAAATTGGTTTTTCCCGACCCCGAAAACCCCTAAGCCTCCATTTTCTCCTAAATCTGCTCGTCTTCAGTTTAGTACCAGCTCACGTTCTAAGGGCATAATAGGGTATATGTATTATTAGTACAATAAATAAAAGTAACAAAAACAGTTAAAATTGTCTAAGAGCCTTAAAGAGCCCTGGCACTTGTATTTTCCATGCACGCCAGTCTCTGAACTCTAAATAGTTGGGTTCTAGACGTCGCTATTTGTATACCGCTAAATCATACCAAGGTCCATAAGGAATAATGGAGCATAGTACAGCTAAATAAATCCAGTGGAGAATTCTTGGCTGTAGGCTCCACGTGTATCTAAAGCTCTTTACAAGCCTGTGGGAGCATTATTAGCCTCCTTGATGCAACAAGATACCCGTTTCTTCCAGGATATCTTATAGGATAGTGTTAGCCTAAGATGTGTGCTTGACAAACAAGTTGATGATCGAGAGAATTTTGCCCATTCTACGCTTCACCGTAGAAGTACTAATTCGATTTTGTCGGCCAGCTAGATTGCCTATTGCATTAGTATCCATGTGTGACCGATGTCCTGTTCATCGACAAGGGTCGGAAGATCATCAGTAAATGATTGAATCCAAAACCCAGTATCATTTAACTTCTGTAGTCACAGCAGAGTCGCCACCAGTTTTTGCCTTAACTATGCGCCTTGATAGCATGGCCCTCCTCTACACCACAATAGAGGGATCCATGCAGCCGTTATCAAACGAGCCCTCGATATCTAAAAAAAATTCAGCGTGTAGTTTCCATGGTTAAGCACTCTCTCCGCTTTATCAACTAGGCCATGAAGAGCAACCTCCATGGACTGTCCCAACTGGTAAGCATATTATCTGATATGGATTGGTGACCTCACGAAATCATCCTTCTTTATGTGATGGTCTACTATCTCCATTGCCTTTAAAAGAAAAGCCGAGGAGCGACTAAATTGGGCGGTATGATTTTCCCTACGCATAGTGGGCTTTCCCTGATTTGGAAATAATAATCACACTTACTCCACTCTAGGTAACTTGTATGTAGCCTTGATTATGGCGATATATAAATATTTCAATTAAAAAGATGATTGGGAATTTTCTGCCTCGTTGCAAGAGCGCTGGCTGTGAATGTCCGTTTCCATCGGATACTTAAAAGGGTAAAAGATTACACTTGCTCATTTCATTGAAGATAGATCTTAACATTTCCACATTCTAGGTGATTTAAACCCAGGAAGTGAGCATTAAGCCGTAGCGTTTCTTCAGTGAAATTAGTTGTGTCTCCACCCTGCTGCAGCCAGACTCGCTCCCGGACCGCTCGTTAGAACGTTGCTTACTCTGGCCGCTGGGGATGTAATGTTGCTATCCCCGCAGTAGGCCTTCCATGTATCTCTTTGCGAAGCTCGTATTGCTAGCTTATTACCTTTGGGTAGATTTATAATACTTCCAGTGCGAATTCACTAGTGCTAATTTAGCCCTTTTTAGTAGCTTCCTGATGAGTTTCAATATTTGAGTTCCATCATAGCATATTACCTGCACTGAGCATGCCTTTAATGAACAGTTGACTTCAAGTGATTCATTGATAGCGGTAATCAGGAATTGCGGTGCTATCTTGACCTGCACCACATTTTGATACACTGTCTATAGAAGTCCCCATTTCAGGTCCTCATTATAGAGATGCCAGTTGGTGATCCTAGGATTTCTGTTTACGCGGCTAGGGTGAGGATTTTTCCCGTACTTGGAAAGAATGTGTCTGTGGTCTAACAAAAGAAGGCTTCCTAAGGCACCTTCCACTTTAACAATGCCTGGTGCAGTGCCTTGTTATAGATTACTAGACCTGTAGCAGACTACCACCTGACTGAGTCGAACCCTGCTTATAGAATTCGCTTAATCGCTATCCAGAAATAGTGTAATGGGAGTTAGCATCACATCCCATTAGCAGATGAAGACGTCTGGTGCCGTACCACTCCACAAGTGACGGGCCGCATCCATAGGAAAGTAGGCCAAGCAAATCAGAACCACATTTCTCTAAATTCCCTCAATTATTGATTAACTTCGAGCAGTCTGCATACAGTTGTATCAGTCCTACCTGAAGTTGTATCAGACTTGTCTCTATTTGCCTAATGCGTCACAAGTTACTTCTGATTAGCGTCGTTCAGGCTACTTCTGCAGAACAAAATTTTTCCGCAGGTGACTTTAGTACAGACTTTTCCAAAAAGAATATAAAACACTATAAATCTTAAAAATGTATTTGTAATACTAATTATTCCAGAATATCTCAATTTTCTGCTACTATAATGGTGGTCATAGTGTCCCTGCTGGTCGGATCAAGACACTATTAGCCCTAAGTTTCGCCCATAGAAAGAATGAATTTGGAAAAATATAGATGTGGTAGACTAGTAAGTACTCCAACATATTCAAGAAAGCTCTGTAAGAATAACTGGAGTGCAGTTTCTATTTATAATCCACCCCCTATTTTTTTATGAGCTGTTTGTTGACGTTTTCAATAGGTCATTTCTTTTTAAAAAGAAAAAGACTGAAAATAAGAATCCCTGGGTAACTAAATGGCTACGGGAATCCGCTAAAAATTTGAGATATTTGTGTGAAGAGAGAAATAATTATTTTAATGATGTTCTCTTGAACTATGCAGAGACACCAACTAAAACGAGCAAAAGAAATGTATTAAAATAAAAAAACTTTATCTGGTAACAAAAGTAAATTTAATTGGAAAATATCAAATAAAATAAGAGGTACGAACAGCTCCCCTCAAACAAAAATTGAAGTTGAACCTAACATAACCAATGAGTTTTGCTGCTCTGTTGCAGAAAAAGAAACCTCTGGTACAAACAAGTCAAATAATCCTCTCAGCTACCTTCAAAATCTGTACATTCCTGATACATTTGTACTATATCACACCAATATACAACAAATAAAGAAAACATTGTCAGGCATAATGAGTATAATTGTATCAGGCTTGGATAGTGTATCAGTCAAGGTTCTGGTAAATGTTCCTCATCGTGTCGTCCTATAGATCTTGGTACACATTATAAACCAATCATTTCAATTAGGACTGCTTAAAAACGGCTCTTGTTATAACTATTCAGCAAGGTGGAGCTTCAGGTGATCCATCCAATTTACGTTCAATCTCCCTACTGTCTACCTTCTCAAAGATTATTGAGTATTAAGAATAATGAAACCCGTTTCTCAATTTAACATCTTAAGTGACACCCAATTTGGGTTTTAAGAAACTAAAATGCACTGACCATGCATGCAATATTTTCCTTCTTGGAGAGTGTTTACTTACGTCTTAATGATGGCGATGCTGCGGCGGCAGTGTTCTGCGATTTTTCAAAAGCACTCTATTGTGGGGATCACAGAACACTTCTGCAGAAGCTTAAACGATATGGTTTTCTAAGTAGCACTCTCCATTGTTTCCAAAGTGACATCTCTAGCAGCTAGTCCAGTCCAGTGAGGAGTATTCAAAAACTGGAGATATTTCGAGGGTGTTCCACACGAATCAGTAATTTTGTTCCTACTTTATATAAATGACCTAGCATCTAATATTCAAGGTAAAATCACACATTTTGCTGATGATGCTATAATTCTATGGCATTGGCATGTGCAAGTTATTCGGTGTGTCAAAAAGTGGTGTAACTAAACTTATCTTTTCGATATCAGACAATAGAGAGCACTTATGTTAATTTCGTGGGCATCATTTCGGAAGCGAAATTAAAATTTCACGGACATACTTGCGCTTTAAATTCAAAATAGGTATATGCTTGCTAAGCTCTGCGAGTAGTATCCAATGAATTGGACTTCTCCTGAGCAAGAGTCGTTTATTACTCGTTGGAAGAGTCTCTGCTTGGATATGGGACTTATGCGGCTAACTGATGCTTAGTTCAGTTTTCACTCTTCAGAAAAGAGCAATTAGGTATCTGAACAGGGCCTTTGAGTCATCGCAAGTCTTAACTTTAGTAGCATTATTTATACTTGAAACAGCATGTTTAATTCATAAAAAATTTATGTGTCTAACAGGCGTGGGCCCTACCAAACACTTCAGATTGAAAATCTTCGTCTGCCGGTCCCTAAATCGGCCTTTACAAAGAATTCATTAATTTATGATCACCTCAAGCGCGGATTTACAGGGGGGGTAATGGGGGTAATTACCCCCCCCCCCC
>MU183638.1:80795-113061 GCA_016904865.1 Pissodes strobi | reverse complement strand
AAAGATAAAGATAAAGATAAGATAATTACTATCTCGCTTTGAGATAGGAACTATGTTTATAGATAAAGAAAAAATCAACCAGGTAATTTTACACGTGCTTAACCTCTTTAATAAGCAAAGCAATATAGATACATCATGGATCAAACGCCGACACGATAAGCAATAACAATTATAGTTTAAAGCAACAAATAATCTGAAAAAGTAATGAAATAAGTCTGAAAAGCGAAAAATTTACTATAACTAACAATATTGCTACGAAAAACCCAGAGAAATTCTACTATAAATTCAATTTACTACCTTCTACAAGAAAAGATAAAATCTGCTCTGCGAATCTTCCCAACAATATCGTCAAATCTAAATGAAAATATCTAAATAATGTGTGTGACCGTTTAAAAGGATGAAATAATTCCGCTCTCGACAAATTTGGATTAAACCATTATCAAATTGCACGAATTTGACCAATAAGAAACGCAACTATTCACCAAAAAAATCGGTATTTAACCTTAAGGTCACCAAAAAATTTAGAATTGTTGAAATCACAATTACTTAAAAATGCAATACAAAAGCCAAATATATCCAACTGAATTGGAAACAATTTTTAATTATAAATTTAAAGTATGAAAGGATTATTGAAAAATATGCAGAATGAATAAGATATTTTAAGATCAAAAATTATTAGGACTCACCGTGCCGACGCTTTAACACAAGATGAGACGGAATTTTTCAAAACTGTATATATTCTCCCATTTAAAATTCAACGTTTTTTTTTTATTGGCCAGTTCAAAACACGTGACAACCGTTGTAAGAAACACGGCGTCAAGCTAAGCAAGCATTCAAGCATTGCCTATCAATATACTAAACATTGAACTGCCTATCAATGTACCAAACATTGAAAACCATTGACAAATAGGTAGAATAAATGGAGCGGAATAGACAAATAGTTCATAACATTATATTTAACATATATTCCGTTACATTCCCCATCAACCCGGTAAGAAAAGTTTGCTACAACTCTAAAAATCTAGTCATTAATACTTTCCTCTTTAGATAATAAATAATAATATAGGCATTTATAGTGATAATAATAAGATAATCTAAACGAGAACAATAAGTTACTACAATTTTAAGAAATTCATTCATCAACACATTCCTTAGAGTCACTGTCAGAAAAAAAATGCTTTCAAATCACTGATATTCCAATTTCCGAGATCATGCAGATATGAAACCTTGGAAATAACTTTAATTTACTGCACAACGTACAATACGTTAACGCAAAAGGCAAGATAACGCTAAGCACGATAAATGAGTAGAGATAATTACATCCATCAATTCCGAAAAGATAGCATACGTTAACGCAAAAGGCAAGATAACGTATATAGGTACATCAAATCCGGAAAGATAACATACGTTAACGCAACAGGCAAGATAACGTATATAGGTACATAAATGGATATAAACAATTATCTTCATCGAACTCAAAATTACATCATACACATCAGTTAAGCAAACGGCAAGGCATCTGTGTATAATTAATTTGCACAGGCAATAAAGCTATTATTATCTTCATTAACTCAAAATTAATTATATTCAAGCAAAAGGCAAGACATTCTTTTATAATTAATTTGCAAAGAAAACAAAGTTCAAGGTAAAGTTCCAAAGTAAATACTACGTCGAGAAATTCAAATATATGGTAAGCTACTCTCGAAAATTAATTTGAAATATCAGATTTTAAGTGTAACGGAATATATTTTTTCCGTTACAATGATTCTGGATTAAATGATTTACAACTTGTACGGATTCGAGTTAAATCGCGTCAACGTAATACTGTACAGGGTGTCCCATTTTCGATGATATTACGGGGTATCTCACTTACGAGTAAAGATAGAGAGTTGCGGTGTTCGCAATACTGTGCTACTTTTTTTGTGAAAATAACGATGGTATTAACAAAATTTTCATAGCCCGCTTCGTTTCTGAGATACAGGGCGAAATTGAAAATAATGCATTTTGGGACCCCCCTCGTATCTCCGTTATCCATTAACATATCGAAAAGCTAAAACATTGCTCTCATACAGTTTTTGACGTAGAATCCAGTGGCATGATCAGATTTTTGATGTGAGCTGTCAATTTTTAGCTATAAATCAAACTTATGTTTTTTTAAATGGAGCAACCTATATATTTTTCTTTCGTTTGATTGGAAATGTTATAAGCTTTATAAAAATATATAATACATGATATGTATTTTAAATAATAAGCCTAAAATCCATAATTTCACAAAATGTGTCTCTATACGACACTCTTGATGAGCATAGTATAAGCATTGTCTTTTAAACAACGGTATAAGTATTAGCAGGCAGAAACTATTAAGAACAATGGAATGGTAATTTTTTATTGGCAAGACCTTTCAGTGGCAAAATTTATATTTTCTGTGTAATATTGTATTTTTTACGATGGCTCAAAATGAAAATTATCAATATTTAAAAATATGGCATGTTAGTCTGCTTTATACAGAGCAATGAAAATTTCTGTGAAGCTTCTCAGCTATATTCCAATAAGTTTGTTTGAATATTTATTCACTTTTTGACTTATTTGGGTTTATTTTTTTAAGTATCATTTTAATTTATAGATATTCCGAAAGAAGGCATCCTGATCTTTTAATGTTTTCCGGAATAAAGAAAAAATTGGTAGAACAAGGAACGTTGCCTCCGCCCTTACCGCGATTTTCCTTATGTTACGTTTTTGGTAGGGGCCGGATAAACGTTCCATGTTCTCTTTATTCCGGAAAACATTAAATGACCAGGTTGCCCTCTTTCAGAATACCCATAAATTAAAATGATACTTAAATAAAAAATAAACCCATATAAGTCAAAAGGTAAATAAATATTCAAACAAACATATTGAATAATAGTTGAGAAGCTTCACGGGAGTTTTCATTGCTCTGTATAAAGCAGACTAACATGTCATATTTTTCAAAATATTCATAATTTTCGTTTTCAACCATCGTAAAAATACAATATTACACAGAAAATATAAATTTTGCCACTGACAGGTCTTGTCAATAAAAAAATGATCATTCCATTGCTCTGATAATCTCTGCCTACTAATACTTATAACGTTGTTTAAAAGATAGTGCTTATACTATACTCATCAAGAGTGTCTTATAGGGATACATTTTGTGAAATTATAAATTTTAGGCTTATTATTTAAAATACATATCATGTATTATATATATTTGAAAAGCTTACAAAATTTCCATTCAAACGAATGTATTATATATTTTTATAAAGCTTATAACATTTCCAATCAAACGAAAGGAAAATATACAGGGTGTTCCATTTAAAAAAAACATAAGTTTGATTTATAGCTAAAAATTGACAGCTTATAGCAAAAATCTGACTCCGCCACTGCGTTCTACGTAAAAAGTATATAAGAGCAAGTATTTAGCTTTGCGATATGTTAAAGGATAACGGAAATACGAGGGGGGTCCCAAAATGCATTTTTTTTAATTTCGCCCAGTATCTCAGAAACGAAGCGAGCTATGAAAATTTTGTTTATACCATCGTTCTCTTCACAAAAAAGTAGCACAGTATTGCGAAAACCGCAACTCTCTATCTATACTCGTAAGTGAGATACCCCGTAATATCATCGAAAATGGGACACCCTGTACAGTGCCAATTATTTATAAGTTTTAATGTTGCTGAGAGACAACCTATTTTGGAATATTATTGTACTTGTCGTTCGGGGTTCGGGTGCGAGAACTGTTGGAATGTGTTGCCATGTTGCGAGCGTAGTATTGTTTTTAGCTTATGCCCGCCACCAACCAAACGTTCAATTTCCTATGTCTAATATTTTAGACCACGTAGAAGATAGTAGAGCTCCTAACAGAGACGATCTCATTAATTAGACTGCCTAGATAGTGGTTAGTGAGTTAAAATATTTTTATAATACCTGGATATAAATCATTTTGTTGCTAGAATTAAGTTTTTGAATAAGTTTTTTATATAGAAATAGATTGGCAGTCATTTATTAATTTATTGGTTATCATACAAGTTCTAACAACAAACGTTGGAAAAAGGTCTCTGCACATAGTATATAAAATACAAAATAAATGTTATGCAATATTATGTATATCTTTGTATTTAGCATATACAGGGTGTTGAAATATTTCAATAAAAATTATTATACGCACTGTTTTTTTTTCAATTTGATAATGTTTTATGATTTAGTAATTCAAACTAAACTAATGATTTCCATTCAATTTCACACAATTAACAAATTAAAATACAGGAACGACATTAATTAAATATTGCAGTTGTAAATATTGTTAAGCATAAGTTTCTATTTTTTCTTTTTTATCGAAAACCGTTGATCTGAGCGAAAAACCTAAGAGGACCTTTAAGTAGTTTGAATTGCTAAGTCATAAAATAATATCAAATTGAAAAACAAACAGTGGCGCATAATATATTCTTATACTAAACCAGGGGCGTAACCATTGTGCACGCCACTGACAAAAAGATGCAAACAATATTTGCTTAAAATGCCGCTCTTTATACATCCAATATGTTCACCGAGATTCACTGTTGTACTAGTTTGCGTTTTATAGTTATTTACAAAAAAATGATTTTTTTTTATATTTCAACACCCTGTATAATCAAAACGAAGCCGTTTAGGAAATAATATGTTTGTATAAACTTTTTGTTTTAAAATTAAGTAAGGAATAACACCCTGAAGTTTGGCTACATACTAATTAACACCCTGTACATTTTTCTGCCCCGTAATTATTTTACCCCCCTGTATAATGTTAGTAGCTTTTAAGCATAAACACACGCTTTTGTTTTTCATTTCTCTTCTATAAATAGCATTATATTTAATTAGAAGTGAATTTTTTAATATAAATGGAATTTTACTAGTTCCGACGGGATATTTTTTTAATACCCTGTATCTCTAAAACTAGTCATAGGATTAAGTTGGGCCAATGATAACTTTTTATCCAGAGGTTAAAATCTACAACATACTAAAATTTTATCAAATTTGACCGCGAGCCAAAATCCCATATGATGTGTGCGGGGTCCTTTTCCAATCAGTCCAGTTCTTAAATTTCATAAACTATTTATTACGGGTATATTATTTGTGATGATAAATAATGAAAAACATGGCTGTTTCTGATAACTCATATTGATGCATATATTAGTGATATGTTATGTATGATGGCTGAAACATCTTAGTATAATCAAATTGGGTTAGTGACTAGGTAACAATATGATCTTTTCTGGGCACTTCTTTTCAATACCGAGATGAACATTGTACAACAAATTTATATTAAAGTGTGATAATTAATTTTAGCATATACTTACATTTACAATTATAAATTTGATATGTTTTCGACTATCAATTTTTCAAAAGCAGCGATTGAAAATAAGACTTTAAAAGTTGCAAGAATCCACCAACTAAATCCAAAAAAATATATTCGCAAAAAAATACGCCACCAGCCAATTTGCTAAGAATTATCGTTGAAACCCCTTTATATACATTGTTTTTCCAAGCACCTCCCGATCGCCTTGTATCCAGCAAAAACCATTAAGATTTCATATGTTCCAGCGGGAATAACTGTGGATTGCGGAATCCCCGGAGATGCCCGAGCACACGTGTTGGAATAGAAATAACAGCAGTATAATCGGGAACCAATCGCGCGTCAGTTCAGGCGCCTTGAAATGGCAATTGTTTTCGGGGAAAGGGATGATTGAATGTGCGAACAAGAAAAGGGCTCTTAATGAATTTTAAAGTGGATTCGATAGAAGAGTAAATAATGTTCGGGGGGGAATTTTAGGGCAACTTGGCGCTGTTCTTGATTGTGTGAATTGTTACCAATATACTTCACATCCTTAACGGGAAATAGGGAGTGTCACGATTTATAATTTAAATACTTATTTAAAATATTAGGATAAACTTCGCTAACCTTTTTCATTCAGTTAACCTTCAAAAGAGGTTCCTTCTAATGTAGCTTTCATGGATAACCTTCAGGATTGGCAGCAGCTGCTTAAACTAACTATAACTACAAGGAATACATTATAAAAATTTTCAGGGAAACTAACACATTCATATTCCAATAAAGCGACTTTGAGTACTAGTATATACACTCTTGTCATGAAATGACTTCTGATCTTTTCTACAATTTTTGCAGAATGAATAATAAATATTTGCATTTTCTCTTTTTTTTTTTTAAATATAACCGATATCAAAAAATGGTTATATTTTTTTTAGAGACCAGTTGTATAAACGAATAAATTTCCACTGTTCCAATTTTCAATAGTTTTATTGGAAGTATTATTACCTACAACTTAAATCGTGATTTAGAATTTCGATTAATTAAGTTGGTTCTAAGAATCAATATTTTGAACAGCATAGGCCACTTACGTTTTCACCGAAAGATAATCCAATATTTATGTATATTATTAATTGCAAATTGTCTTTCTACGCCATGCTGCGAAAACTATTGATGCAAGTAAGTTTATAAAGCCCTTTAATCAAGGGTTAAGATATTTTCTGAGAAGTGTGTCATGAAAATTTACAATTAAATTTGTCCAGCTAAATCACTTTCGATTATTTTGTATATATTTTTTTTATTTTCAGACCTAAAAATGCTCGAAAAAGACGTAAATCCCCCAAATTTTCTTACGTTCAAGGGATGGTAAACCTATCATGTTAATTCTTTAAAAAAAAGTTGTAGTAGGCATAACGTCACTTGGTCATAGGAAAATTTTCAAAGGCGTGAGAACGTAAGGAATGTCATTTCTACAGCGCGATAGTTAATCGAAAATGTTCGAGTTTATTTCACTTTTCTCGGGTGCTAGTTCTTTCTCGGGAGTATATTCGAAAGATGTCATGATCGCCATAAAGTCACACTTGTAACATCAACATCAAGTGATGATCTCAAGAAAAGATAGAAATTAAACTGAAATAAAATTGACCAAAAGCCAAACAGATATAATAGACCGGGGTATAGTGACAGATTTTGGGATACGATTTTACTCAGTATGCCTTTCCGAGGACAATATTATCCTTATATCCTCATGATAAAAATGCATTAATTAAAGAGTCGTGTTGGTTCTTCATATTAAACATTGATTCATCATTTGTTCGAAAACTATGTGTTTTGGTATGATTTCAAACAAGGCGCCATGTGTTTTGCAACAAAATTTAAGATAGAAATTCCTCGTAAAACTATTGACATACCGTTATGATGGGTCCGAAGGGCTGTTATATCTACGCAAACTTGTATCTGAACAAGAATATTTTCCGCGTTTTTGAACAGGTTGCCACTGTTTTAAAACTGCTTAAGAAAAGATGACACAGACCTGTTTATATTGCAAAAAATTTGTACAGTTATGGAATAACATTCTGTGATTTTAGTCAATATGCCCTTATATTTTGATACAGTTGATAGTAACGTCTGATTTACATGAAATAGGCATATCGATTGAGAGGACAGATACAAAAAACATTGCAAAATAGAAAAAAACAAATTCTTTGTTTTTAAGCAATATGCCTTTTTGTTTATATTGTAATGATGGTATATGTAGATGGAATAACAAATGACATACCAATCGATAAGGCCCAAGCATGTCCAAAATATTAGAAATAGGATGCAAATATAGAGAAAAATCGGTGTAAGATAAACAACACTTTAATGTTTTTAAGTAGCATTTATTTCTGTTATTATTATAATCATGGTATATGTAGGTTGCATAATAAATGGCACACTGCTTGACGAGGTCTAAGGTTTATAAAAATAGAGAATACAAAACAATTTAGAAAAATAGAGATTATTGAAAATGAAGCATATAAATCATAATTATGGAGTAAGGTTTTCCATCACTCCGCAATATCTATTTCGAAATTTGGCTCTTTATCGTTATCATTCTCCTCTTCTGGTATGTCACTATCCACGTTAATGTCGATTTTAACATCCTCATCATCATGATCGTCTTTATGATCATCATCATCATCCAAGGCTTCGATTATTTCACTGTCATATTGCACGTCCATTTCATGATCTGTAAATAATCATAGGTATTTCATATTTTAATGAGAACCTTAAATAATCTGTGTAAGTGACAGGTGACGGTTGTCAGTTCTTTTTGTATTACCCTTTTCTTCGGTTCAATGGGGTGTAACGCCCTTTACTTACTTTTTGCGCCCTCCTTTATATCGGTTTTCTCGGGCGCCATCCCTTTGATATTTACAGTGACAAAGGGGATCGCTGTTCGCCTATCGGGTAGCCTTTAGACAGTGGAGAAACAGTTGTTCAAGGTTCGGTTTTTAAATAATCGGAATCGGTCTCTGGTAAATGAAACACTACGTGTAAACAAAATAATGGTCGTGTTTATCCGACAGTTAGTATAAACCTAACTTTCTTATAGCTAAAAGTAATGAACAACTTATTCTAAGCGACCCAACCAGGTAATACTTATGAAAACACAAACGGTAGTAAAATAATCGACATCTCTAATCGCGCGGTAGACTGTAGCGGTGCGGAAGCCCCACGGTAAATATGTGAGCAATTACGTTAAACGGTAGCGGTACGAAAGCCCTACGGTAAATATGACAGTATATACGGTAAACTGTAGCAGTACGGAAGCCCTACGGTTAGTGTGGCAGTAGATACGGTGTACTGCAGTGGTACGAAAGCCCTACGGTAAATGTGGTTGTTGATACGAGAAACTGTAGCGGTACGAAAGCCCTACGGTACGTGTGGCAGTAGGTACGGTACGGAAGCCCTACGATAACTATGGCATACGGTTCTCAATAGCTCCAGCTCTGTGACGGTCGGTTTTCAGCAGAACGGTTCCCTAACTCGGATGCGCTTCGGACGTGAAGCCTGGATGGACTTAATTTGCTTGCCAATAGGGGAGCCGGGATTACTACAGGAGGATCGCCGGGATTACTCCACTTTCCAAGGCAGAATGGCCGAAATTACTCCGCTCGCCAATAGCGGAGCCGGGAATGCTACGGTAGGAAGGCTGGGATTACTCCGCTTGCCAAGGCAGGATGGCCGGGATTACTCCACTTGCCAATAGGGTAAGGATCACGGACTAGGAACACGGTACAAAAGATATTTACCTGTTCGGTCCGTCGGTCCTTCCCAGTTTGTCTGGAGCTGGGCTTGGTCGGCGGTGTCTCCTACCGGTGGGGTATGCTGCTTGCTCGGTGCTAGGCTGCGAACGAAAGTACGCATCAATTGAAACTATACACCATAAAAAACACCAAATTTTAAACGCTGCAACTCAGCCAAGTACAGTTTAATTTGGACTTTTTGCACCATGCCTAATAGGGCGATTCTTTAGCTATAAACTGCTTGTAAAATTAAGTTAAAATATTACACGCTGTCAATTATACAGGGTGTTGAAATAGCAATGACGTGCAGTGATAATGTAAACAGAGTAGGCAATCATAAAAGATAATGCGAAAGCGGGGTGGGGAGGCGCCGTCGGAGACAGAAATTTTTTTCAGGTGCCACGCCAGAGAACGTTCATTTTGAGCCTCCAAAAAATGTAGGCATTAGGCACAAAAATAAAACTAATAATTGTATTTACTTACCAAGGTTCTTTCACGAACGTCTTACATAAACGTAAACTAGGGCATAAAATGCGGCAACAACAAACAATTGCCATATGTGCACAATAAAGTTAAATCGCGAATTAAATACAAAGTAAATAGTCATTTTTAAAAACGAATATAAGATAGTTACGTATATTATTTCACACACGTAAACGATAACTTTTTACTATATTTTAGTCACTCTTAATTCTTATTCAGGTATAGGTAACATTACTATTTATAGATCAGGTCAATTCTTCGATGTTTTTGTAAAAACTCATTAATGACATCATTATAAAAAATTGTATTTCTTTTTATATCTTGTAAAAGTTCACTTTCCAAAGACATAACGGTCAGATTAGTCAATCTTTCTTGCCCCTGAGTATTTCTTAAATATGTGTGGATTCTTTTTAAACCAGAAAATGACCTTTCTGCCGAAGCGCTACTAGCAGGAATCGTTAAAATCAATTTTCCTAATGTTAATAATTGCGGAAACACATCACATAATTTTTTTTTCCAGGATATAAGTTACAATTTCGTAAGCATGCAGTTTGGAAAATTCGGCCCAAGAATAAGGGCGTATTAATTCATTTTTTAAGCGATCACAATCGAATAATTTTTCATATTTAGATTTTAAACGTAAGCAAATATCATCAGAAAATTTTGACTGGAAAGCATGAAATGATTCAGGATCTAAAAGTTTTGAAAAATGCAACTCACGAACCTCTTTATACCTGTCAGCTATTTCGTTTTTGACGTTGTCAACTATTTCTCTGAATACTCTTTTATAATGCATTTTCATTTCACCTATATTTCGAATTTTTCTTGGTTCTCCACAATTTTTAACAATTTTCTCGTAATATGTTATTTTCTTCATAAACCTTTTCGCCAAAATCAGTAGTCATTAATTTTTTTTATGCAATATCCAACGTCTACAATTTTTGACTGTAAAATATTATATAAAATATCGGTTTGTCCAAATATTGTATTAAATATTTCCAAAAAGAAATTGAATTCATACCTTAAAGCAAATTCATATATTCGTGATGCAGAAATACAGTCACCACCCAGTCTGCTTGATTTTCTATTATTTCAGAAAAAATTTTAATTAGATTTTCACTGTTTAACCGTTCGGGAATTATAAAGCCATCCTGTTTGCACAACCCGCGGTAATTTTTTCTAACAAAACTTGTTATACAAATCCGATCTCTTGATACTTGTGTGAAAAAACGTTGCTAACCTTCTTATTGTACTAAAAAAATGTTTAGTTTCAACAAGACGTTCACACGATTTGGACAAGACCAAATATAAAATATGCGCAGAGCACCACACATACAAAGCATCTGCTCAAGTTTTGCGGACTCTTTTTTGAACGCCACTTTTTTCGGAAGATAATACTGCAGCTCCGTCGTAAGTCTGTGCTATAAGCTTATCAGAACACTCGTAATCTTTCACTATGTTTAATACAATTTTCGTCAGTGCATCTGCACTTCTATTTGCCGAAACATCAAAAAATTTAATAAACCGATCAACAACTTCATTATTTTCATTAAAATATCTTAAGATAACACATAATTGTTCTTTACCACTGACATCGGAAGTTTCATCTATCATTATTGCAACACATTTTGTTTGCAGAATTTCAGTGCGAATAGTTTTTATAATTACCGCGGATATACTGGCAAGAAGATCATTTTGAATTCTGTTTGACAATCCACTAAATGCGGGCCTGTTTTCTTTTTCGGTTACTAACTGAAGGTGATCTGCTAAAAGACCGTCATAATTAGCCAAAACTTAATACATTCCATGAAATTACCCCTGTTTACGGAATGTGCAGATTCAAAGTGACCGCGAAACGGCAATTCCTGTATGGCCAAATAACAAGTAATATCTATTAATTTCCGCATCACATTACGGTTTGTATCCACCCTCCCATTGTGCCTTTAAACTTCTTCTCGAAACTGGCGGAATAAAGTTTTTTCAATCCGAGTTTCGCCAGACTATGCAAAGAAAGTGCGCTGTTTAAATGGTTAGTGGACTGGTCATGTTTTTTGCCGCATTTGAAACATTATTCAAATCAATATACCCAGTTTTACTGCAAACATTTCTGTCATTGCCAAAGAGTAAGCATGGCCAACAATACATTTTATTTTTATGATGACACCCGCAGAGCCACTTATAATAATTGTCATAGATATTTTTATTAAAATATCGAGAAGTTTTTTTTTTGCCGCTGCACGATACTTAAGTCCGGGGTAGGTCTATCAACCTAACATTTTATTTTTCCGTAAATGTCATACCTGTAAAGGGCTTACGGTTAATAAGTTTTTCCAGACAGTTTACAATGTCATCTCACTGGCACTCCATAATAAAAAGCACTAAAACCGAAAGTAAAACAAATCAGAAAATTTGTCTAACCAATAACACTAACATAAAGAAAACAACAGCCCCTTATATAATAGGTACTAAACTAACTGAACTTTCACATTTCACAACAATAATTATTAAAACCACGGCGCGGCGCGTCAGATCCCGATCTCACACAAGAAAATAGGGCACATGGAAACTGAAATTATTCTTAATCTTAAATCAATTAATAATGGTCGGCTAGTGCCGGCCGGCGGCGTTGTATTATCATTTCAGTTTCTTACAAAAATGCATGACATTATTAATACCCAAATATTAATAAATTTAGGGATGCTGGATGTAATGTAATTTAATTTAAAGATAAACATTATTAAATAATAAAGCTTTTTTAACCAAACCCTGTAATGATGTAGCCGGTAATCGCTTTCTATCTAACCAATTACTAAAGCGTAG
This sequence comes from Pissodes strobi, assembly GCA_016904865.1. NCBI lineage: Eukaryota > Metazoa > Arthropoda > Insecta > Coleoptera > Curculionidae > Pissodes > Pissodes strobi. Next base: position 100,647 of record MU183638.1, on the reverse strand, counting down.
AAAATAATGCCTATCAAAATATTAATTAAAGAGAGCACATTTTGGCAACGCCACTTATCATTGCTTAGGCGCGCCCATCGTCGCATGCCTTTGCCTCTTTTCTTTTTATGTATCGTTTCATCTGGCTATCTTTTTTCAAGCACTGCTTTTCGCTTGCATAGTAAATCCAATATTGACGGTGTAAATGCATGCCTTTGATTTCTTATGAGATGCTTTTTAGCGGATTGCGACCTGAGAGTATTATTCCGTTTAATCCATTAGTGGACAGAGTCCGTTTAAACGGACGCGCGAAAAAGCGTGATTCTGATATAGTAGTGGGGATGATCGTCGGCTCTCTTGCCGAAGGTTACACACATTGCGTTAGTACCGATCTGCGAGGCAAGTGGTAACATTGTTTTCGATTTAGAATTGCCGTGACGATCGAAATGGATTCTTCGTTATATTCGTCCAGAAATGGCGGGTGAGTACATTGATCTGATGTATATATAACGTTTATTATTTTAAAAATGAATAAAAATGTATAGTTTAGCCATCCAAATTAAAAGTTTGCCCAATATGTATCATTTTCTATATAATGATATTTACGTCTTGTCCGTTAAAACGGACGTTGCCCCCTACGGTCATTTTGTATAATGATTTTACTTTTATTTTTAGGTTGACTTTGGCTGAGTTGCTAGACTGTTTGGAAGACGACAATGATATAGCTGGTGATGTGTATATAGTTCCACCCGATGACGGTAATGAAACGGAAGAAGATAGTGATAAATCCGACGACGAGCATGATGCTAACGTAAACCATGTTCCACGTGGTATTCTCAGTAAACCATGTGAAGTAGTTTCATTGAACGAAGATGATTGGGACCTAGAAGATTTATTGCCTCTAAGTACGTTGCAGAAAAACATGAATACAAATAAAGAAGTTGATGAAAGGAAATCTTATCCTCAATCAAAATGGATACGAAATCCCAACGATATTCCAGTAGGCCAAATGATTACCAAATGCACTGCGACGGTACCATCTCCTGAAGCAAAAAATGCATCTTCACCTGTAGAAATGTTCAAACTTTTCTTTGACGATAAATTGATGAGTCTAATAATCGAAGAAAGCAACAAGTAAGCACTTCAGAATAACAGTGAACTAAATGTAACAATAGAAGAGCTGTTCGTTTTTTAGGCATTCTTCTTTTATCGGGCTATGGAAAATATCCCAATAAAAGGATGTATTGGTCCAGTGATGAAGACGTACCTAAGATTATTCAGAACTCCATGAGGTTGAAAAGATTTGAAAAAATACTTAAGTTCTTTCACTTAAATGATAATACCCAGCGAAATAAAGAGGATCGATTATATAAATTGAGGCCATTTGTAGAACAATTGTATCTCAACTTCAGAACTCATGGTGGTTTAGATGAACATCTTTCTATCGATGAAAGGATGGTCCCTTATTATGGGAAACATTTCGCAAAACAGTATATTCGGGGCAAACCAATACGGTTTAGCTTTAAAAATTGGGCACTTTGTTCAAACAACGGATTTATGTACGGTTTCAATATTTATACGGGAAAAGACGCATCTAAAGAAAAAAAGTTTGGCGTCGGCGGTGATGTGGTTATGTCTTTGTTGCAACAGGTTGAAGTACCAGCAAGTCAGGGTTACAAAATATATTTTGATAACTATTTCACTAGTCTGCCACTCATGTGGCATTTATCCAATAATAATTACTGCGCTACTGGCACGATACGGAAAACAGACTAGAAAAATGTCCAGTTGATGATAAGAAGACTTGGAATAAGGCAAACAGAGGTGATTATGAGTTTTTAGAAATGATACTTCATTATTAGTTCAATGGAAGGATAATAAAGTTGTGTCCGTTATTTCTAACTTTGAAGAAAGAGAAGAGATGTCGTAAGCAGCACCCGCTGGCATAGAGCTTCAAAACCTAAGAAATCCGTTCCCCAACCCAAAATAATTTCGGGTTATAATAAAGCCTATCGAACCAGAATCAGACAGAGAAAATGGTACTGGCCTTTAGTGGTGTATTTGTTGGACGTGTCAATGGTTAACAGTTGGCTTCTGATGAGAAGATTGAAACCAAATGTGCAAGAAGTTGAAGGACTATTGCCTTTTCGAAGATATATTGCCTTGAGTTTTTTGAAATCCTTTGGGATTAAGCCTCAACCAGGCTGTATGCTGAGCACTTGTAGAATTAGGGATATGAGGTATGACAACTTGGGACACATAATAATATACAACGAAACTGAGCGTCGATGTGGCCATTGTGGGAAGAAAAGTAAATTTATATGCGAGAAATGCAATATCGCCTTACATCCAAAAATATGTTTTAAATCATATCATACTGATTAATTTGTATTGCATATAAATAAATTCGTCAAAGTAAATAGCGCTGTTGTTTTTTTTTCATGGGGTCCTATACTTTTAACTGACCAACGGGGCCAGTGTCCGCTTTAACGGACGTCCAGTTATAAAAAAACTAACTATTTTTGACAAAAAAATACATCTGGTTCACTATTTTAGGCAAAAAATATATTAAAAATAACCAACAAAAGCATTATTAAAAGTAAAAAAATTACCTTGTCCACTAATGAGTACACGTACGTAGCTTAATATGAGTGTGATAATTTTCTATAATATTATTAATATTTTAATTGGCGCTTAAGATATGCTTTTTAAATTTGCATTATAATTTTTAATAAAATTATAATTTATATTATCGGAATTAAAAGTAAATGGGAAAATATAAAAAATATCAAAACGTCAGGGTAGGCAATGCATTTGTGCTTTCATTGTATGCACGCCACAGTGAAAAAATCTCGGGACGTCTTTGCAAATTTGATCTTACCTTATATACAGGCGGAGAGGTCGTCAATTTTTAAAATGTGTGCATTTTGTATGTGTGCGTTTGTTTGTGTTTTAGCCTGGCATTGTAGTACATACGACTCTAAATTTCTTATTAGGGTTTACAGTTGGTGTCACCAAAACACTTTAAAATGTTGCTCAGCGTTATTTATACAGGGCAACAAGAAAAATTGTGTTTTAAATCGATTTTCGTCAAGCTTGTTATTGGAGATGTAGGAAAATGATGTAAATGGAAATACTTGTTTAAAAGCCTCAGTAAATTTTTTAATATAACCCAAGTGCCTAAAATGTTTTTGCACGCGGAAATTTAAAAATGATTTTTTCACTCATTATTTTTTCACCACCCTATATAATTGAGAAAATATATTTTCAAGTTTTTTTTTGTGCTTTTAATTTGACGAAGTTTCGACGATTCAAGGTTTGCCAATTTTTAGGTGTATCGGTTTATCGAGTTTTTTTTTTTAAATAGAAATACCATAACCTCAAAATTGCAAAAATGGAGTTACGGGCTACTCTTGTAATTTAAACAAGAGTTTCCATTTACAAAATTTTCCTATAACAAGCTTGACGAAAACCGATTTAAAACATGTATGTCCTGTATAAATAACGCTGAGCAACATTTTAATAATATTTTGGTGACAGATTAGAACTGCATACTAATAACTGTTAACCCTAATAAGACATTTAGAGTCGTATGTGCATTGCCACGCTAGAACACACAAAAATGCCGTACAATTCACACATTTGAAAAATTGACGATTTCTCCGCCGGTATATAAGGTAACATCAAATTTGCAAAGACGTCCCGAGATACAGGCCCAATACTTAAGAAAGTATAGTAATATTCAGAATTACCTTCCTCTCCGGGGGAAATTCTTGGTAAAAAATTAGGGTTTTTGCACTCACTATTTCAACACCCTGTATAATTGACAGAGTGCAATATTTTCACTTCATTCTACAACCCGTTTATAGCTAAAGAATCGCCCTTTTAGGAAAAAGTCCATATTAAACTATATTTGGCTGAGTTGCAGCGTTTCAAAGTTGGTATTTTTTAAGGTGTATCGTTTCAATTGATGCATACTTTAGACTAGGCAGTTCTACCGCGGTACATGTATTAGCGGCTAGGTCGCGCCAGTCTGAAACGTTCCCGATGACGAAATACTGCGTGCGACGCCTCCCTCTCTCTCTTACGACACCAACGCCATCTAGTGTATGTGCTGTTGACTCGAGCGATTGTATTCGCGTGATGTCTTCGTGATGCAATCAGTTTTCAGCGTAAGCCTTGGTGGTCTTGATGTTTAGATGGTTTGGTCTCGATTCCGTGGATATCGGCGGCGCCTGGCGACTCGGGCTCGAACCCCGTTGCTTTTTTTTATTTATTTTTCTTACGGTTAAGTTTCAAAACAGCTTTTTTTGATTTTGGGTATGTCATGGGTTAGTTTTGGTTAACAACCAATTTTTTTCCTGAATTTAGGTATGTCTTGGGTTACGTTTGGGTTGGCCCCTGGTTAGTTTCCTTTTCTTGAGCCCCCGTAGCGAGCGGAGGGCCATACGAAAGGTGAAATATTACTTATTGTAATACGTGCCCCTACTTTGGATGCACTTTTTACGAAATATACAGCAGCTTGCATGTGTTTCCTCGAATAAATAATAACACAATCGTGTCGGGAACGATTCAGACCGGCGCGACCTAGCCACTAGTGGTACATCTGGTTTTATATGATGAGGCTTGCGTGGTCCTAAGAACTTGCGAAGTGAGGCTTCCCGCCGCCAGTACGGTGCGTACTACTGATACTACGGAAAGTGTTTTCCTGTATTTTAGCGCGGTTTTCATTAAGATAGTAATGTAGATATTATTTTTACGAATATTTCCCTCATGTATAAAAAATCCCATTAGAGGAGTGCAAATCTCGGAAAATTACAGCGATAATTGCACTGTGGAAACCGAAAGAGCACAGCGATAATTGCATCGTACGTATCTATGGTAATTCCATTGTAAACTTACGATGACAGCGAGAATTTATAAATAACGTCAAATCAAGTGAATATATATTATTAAAAATGCCTCGTTCCGGATTAAAAAAATCGTATTTTTGCGTCTCTTTACTTTGTTACATGTACGTTTTTGTATGAAAAAAGGATAAAAATGTATTTTTTTAATACATTCGGGAAATATTCCCCCGAATTACACTCGTGCATCAAAATAACGATAATTTTGCATTCGAGCGTGTTGTCTTAGAAAAACTGCATTCGGTCATTTCCATATTTTGGAAAAAAAGCCCTCCACCTTCGGTGTCCGGCTCTTTCTCCAAAATGTGAAAATGAACTCATGCAGTTTTTAGACAATACGCTGTCATGCAAAATTATCGGTAATTTTGATGCACTTGTGCAATTACTTTCGATAATTTACCAAATCGAATGGTGTTTCTATGACACAAAATACCAAAGATACGGTTTAACAACAATTAATTAGCCTTGCGCTCTGTAATATAAGAAAAATTAAGTTACATAGGTACAGGAGACTTCCTGAACGAATCAGGGAACCTCACCGCCTTTAAACCAATGGAGGGTGTACGTATTATTCTGCTCTATCATCCACCCAAATTTCGTTGGATTTGATGTGCTTGCCTTGGTCAGGTACGCACTGCCCAACATATTACCAGTATTTGTGTTGTTGGCGTTCCCTAGTTCATGGTCGTCAAAAAACCGATAGGACAGAGCATAGGCTTCAGATTATTGCGGCCAGAGTGGAGGTTGCATATGATAGACCACTGTTTCCGCTTTGGCGTTAGCGTAGGGCTCTTAAAATATTATAAAATAAAAACTCCCATAAAATGTTAAGAAAAAACATAAAATAAGAAAATATATACGCAACAAAAATGAATTCAATTAGAAATTAATTTAGGTAGTTTGATATATTAAATTAATGAAGGGTTACTGGATGAGGAAAATTGATACAGAAGTAGCTTTGCCTTAAGGCAAAATTTCTACATGACAGAAAAAAAAAATAGGAAAAATAAATTACACGGAAACTTTTCATCAAAATATATATAACTTACATATTTTAATCGGTGAACTTCAATTGTTGGATCAGCATTTAGTAGCAACCTCACTTTAAGCTTAGATGATCGATCAAAACAAGCAAAATGATAGGAACATAAAACACTACTGCTATTCGGAATAAAATCGAGCCATTGCACAAAATCAATCCATTGATTTGATCCTTAGGAAAGTTGAAACAAAAATATACTTCACTAGTAATATGGAATTTCACGCAATAATTAGGTACATATTCTCTTAAAAGTAAGTATAGAAAAAGATGTCTGGATATAATATTGAAAAAGTTAAATGTGTATATTTACCAAATAGGTAATCAAAATAATTGCCAGAGAAAGAAAGTGAAAATTTATAAATGTTCATGGTTCTACCCCCCCGTATCTTAAAAATACATAGAAGTGATATGAGGCGCGCAATGCTCATTCCTGCCCGTTTTATATTTAAAGCTTATGTTTATGCTACAGTAATATATAACAGTAAAACACTTATATGCTTGATTGGGATTCATTAGACCTATATTTCTGTTTTAAAGCATTTAAAGTGCTGTTGTGCTGTAACACGTCGGGTGGTAACCAAAGGTGGCACTCACTTTCACTGAAATTTTACACTCACTGTAGTTTAATTTATGGTTTATCCTTAACTGCAAAGTTTCCGCGCACTTCGATAAAGTACTGTATGTAAACAGTTTTATGACAGGACACACGAAACACAGTTTCTCATCCTCCAACTCTGAGAAACGTGTATGCACCCTGATAAGAAGAGCAAATCATAACCTCATATACGCATCGTTCGGATCGCTTTGTTGTCAGCGACAGTACGGCCTACTTACTGTTTCCTACTTGACACTAGACTCTAGGGATAGCCTTCACACTATACCCTGTCCGTTGACTTCGGTCGCATTCGGTATAATCGGACGCTTGCCGTGTCAAATTCACTTTACTAAGTGCTTACCAAAACTAACACAAGACATACCCAAAATCAAGTAAAAAACTGCATAGAAATATAACCTTAAAAAAAAACGACGGGTTTGAACCCGGGTCGCCGTAATGAAGGCCAGCCATGCAGACCCCTAGACCATCAGGGGACATACAAACGACTGGTTGCATTGCGAAGACATGGAAGTCAACGGACAGGGTATAGGGTGAAGGCTATCCGTAGAGTCTAATCTACTTTACGAACTCTCATAGTGCAGTGGTTCCTGCAATGTGCTTGCAGCGCGAGCGACACTGTTCGATACCTGTCAGTAACAAAACTATTTTACGTATATTTTTGTGTTTCTTTGTTTAAAGTTAGGTGAAAAGAATTACGGAATTATTAAATTTTTTAATATGATAAACATTAATTAAAAACCAATAGGCGTATTGATTAATATTTTTATATGGAATACTCGCAACTTGTATGTCGCTTCTTATTTTGCCCACATATACCCTGATAATACAAACAAAAAGTCATACTGGCTAAAAACATGGATTTTTTCTATGTATTTTGCAACTTCATTTTAATTTTTAATATGATGAACCCACACAGCCCGCATGTCATAAAAATTTTGTAATGACTAAAATCACGGAATGTTGTTCCATATCTATACAGGGTTATCCAACGAGGACTAGGCAAGGCGATGTTAGAGCCTGTCAAAATGTCAAAATATCCGACTCTCAATGTCAATATTTTGTAAACAGCTAAAGATAGGTATAGAATATTATACACAAATTGTGTTTAGATTTTTCTAGAGAGTCCAAAAATGTAGTAATATACAGGGTGTTCCATTTAAAAAATATCAAAGTGACCCCTAGCACTTTTATTTGATGTTGAATTATTTTTTATTGAAAATATTCGAATTCGCGGGGGAATATTACATAAGATGGCTATTTAATTTTATTTTTATATAAAAGTACGGTGAAAGTCAAAAAATCGCATTGCCTAGTCCTCGTTGGATAACCCTGTACAAAATTTTTGCAATGTAAACAATACTCGGGCATACGCAATCGTTGATATTTTTCCTTAAGCAATTTTATAAGAAGAACTTGTATACTTATCGATGGCAGCCTGTTTAAAAAGGCGGAAAATATCCTTGTTCAAATACAAGTTTGCGTAGACATACCAGCTCTTCGGACCCACCATAACGGTATGCCAATAGTTTTCCGAGGAAATTTTACTTTGAATTTCATTACAAAACACAGCCTGATTAAAATCCTACCAGAACATAATTTTCGAACAAATGAACATTTTAAGAACCCAGGACTCTTTGATAAATGCATTATTATCATAAGAATAGACGGATCATATTGTCCTCTGAAAAGCATAAGTACTGAATAAAATCGTATCCCAAAATCTGTCACTATCCCCCGGTAGATAACCATTCAGTGCCCTGCGTTTCCACGCAGAGATGCCTGGTTTTCAGTACCTTCATTTGCATATTTAGACATAATTGAACTAGCATTTTATAGCGCTACACATGCGCTCTTTAATGTCTGTCTACATTAATTTTTATTTTTACATGTTTACTTCATACACTACACTCCGCTCGCTGCGGTGCGCAACCAATAAAAACTACCCTAAGGCATGCCAAAAAACTAACTAATCCAATAAAAAAAACTTACAAAACCGGTCGTCGAACCTATTACTTTGCGTTTTAGAGAAGCGAGCTTCGCCACCTGAGCCAAACTCTCACAATCTCGAAAAGTTTTACACAAACCAACGCCCCCTAGGTTGCGTTGTACAAACGCGCGAACTGAAAACAACATTGACCAACGGAGTTCGGGATGAGGCTCCCCACAGCGGCGAAACGCTAATCATTGTTACTTCCGAACGGTTGGTTGGTTGGTTGGTATTTGCCGCAAATTGATCTGCAGGACAATAGTCATCCATACGCGACCAATAATATCGGTAATTCTATTTCGATCTAAAAATACCATTTTTCTAGTTTTAGTAGTCTTATAGATATTATGTCGAGTAACAAGCGGGCCAAATTATATGACAAAGATGCGGCGAGCAACGCACTGTTGCTTCAATGGCTCGATGAGCGCTCTGAAAGTGAGCCAGAAGTGTCTGATTCAAGTTCCGAGAATTAAATAGATAAAGTTGAGTATAGTGAGCATGCTCCTAGCATGGATCGAGAGGGAGAAAGTGGCGTGAATATATTGCAGACAGTAATACCACGATTGCAGCAAATAAACACGGGATTGGGGTGTATAGTCAATAGACGAGGTTGGGATTCAAGCACTTATTGGACTCTGATTTTCGATTGCAGCATTATGATCCAGCAGGCAAAATATTTTGCAGCTTTGGGGTAATTCAAAACGTGATGGGTTAGAATCCTGTTATTTGTTAGTGAACGTACATATATTCCAATTTCTATTGCATTGTTTACGTATGAATGATATTAGAGGCTTGAAGTTATGCCAACGACGTAAACCTAAACGTGTTGATCGACATGTGCTCATGCGCATTAGAAAATTATCCACGTTACCGTTCTACGGACTACGTGGGCTTGCGTTTCTCCACGGCAACGTGAAACGTGATGAAATTGTTGCTTTTTGTGACAAAATCTCGAACAGTCGGCTACGTCAAACGTCAATTTTATGGTTTTTGTGGTTATTGGTTACAAATTTATTTTATTTGTGATTATTCCAGAAATACGTGGTTTGTCTCATTATTCTAAATTTGTTTTTGGAGAATTCGGTATATTTTGGCAAAGGGTCCATACGGAATGGATCTCTGATTCTGGCTTTACGCAATATGAGTACTGAAAAAATTTTTAGCACTCGGTTTCGGTTCAGCGAAAATTATGACCTTCATTTGCTATGGGAGGTTTATGGACCAAATCCTTACGAAGACCCCAAGAGGTGGTGTACCATACAATTAAATATGATTCAAATCACTTAGCATCCGAACCCTTAGGGAACGCGTGCAAAACTTGGTAAAAAATACCTAATAAAATCTTAACTGAACGAAGGAAAGTAAGACATTTATATGTTCATTTATGTACTACTAAGTGGGGCATAAATATAAAAAATAAAGCCAAATGCGTACCTTCTTATTTCTATTTCAACAAAAAACAAAAATACAAGTCACCAAACACGAAAAAAGATAAAAACTTATTGTGCAATGTGGATTGCCAGGCTAGGATTTTACAATCTATTGGCAGTTGACGACTTTGACGTTTTCACGTTACTTGTCACCACGATCCACTATTGGCGCTACTTCAACAGGCAATTTACAAAGCTCTGAAGGGTTAGTAAACGTATAAATTCTTGCGTTTATGCCTATGTTAAGGTTTACGTGTTGTACTAACTTTAAGCCTCTATTATTGGCAAGAGAGAGCAGCGTAAACTAATAGATAATTTAGCCCCCATGAGATAGATTTTTGAGTGATTTTTAAGTAATTTCCAAAATTACTAGGTTCTTAGTTATATAACACAGTAGACAAAAAGTTGTTGGCGTTTAGATGACATTGCGCATTCAGGCAATTAAGACAACTACTTTCGTTATTAAAAAACTTGCGTTGGAAAACTCAAATACAGCTCACACCTCAAACCTTGAAGTTTAATGTGGTATGCAACCGACTGAACCATATTGAGGTGAAAATTCGGCCAATAAAATTGTCTTCAGATTAGTAAACCTCGGAGAGAGCACAGGCAAAAATATCACCGGAGACAATTGGTTTTCAGCATCCCGCGTGTGCAAACTTTACTCAAAGAAAAACAAACTAAAGCTGAAATTCGCAAGGACACAGAAATCAATTCTTCTTGTTTTGGCTTTATGAATGATTGATTATTCAATGATGTCATATTGTTCTGAAAAAATAAATGTGTTCTGGTTACACCATCTCTACATATCCATTGCAAAATCAATCCGCAAATAGGAGACCATCAACAGAAGCATTATAAGATCCTTTACACAAATAGTGCATTATATAAAAATCGGCCTTTCCTATTGGTCGATCCGCTCGTTTCGCTCGCTACGCAAGAAAAGGAAACTAACCAGGTGCTAACCCAAGGCATACCCAAAATCAAGAAAAAACTGTTTGGTCAAGACCAATAGGAGATGTCGATTTTTACATAGTGCACTATTTGTGTAAAGGATCTTAAAATGCTCGACAGAAGCCTGAGATGATTACCTCTTAAAACCAGACAAAAGTAGTGCTAAAATCAGCTCTACGCGAATTATAATATAAGCCGTAACTGTAGACGTTGGCTGGCCATCCTCTACAAATAACTGAACACCGCTTGCATATATGCACCACGCGTTTAATCTTCAAATAATTGCTATAAAAAAGTTGTAAGGCACACATTCAATGGAGATATTGCCTGGGATTTAATCAAGCCACAAACTGAGAGAAGAGATGCAATACGTCATATTCCTTCAGAGTTGAAATGGGATGCTCGTCTGCTCGGCATCTGCTAGGCATACAGCTAGAACCAGGGCATAAAATAGAATAGAGAGATTCTGATGGACGCTGTTATTTGCGTGCATGGTCCCGGAACAAGAGCACTAAGTAATTTTGGCAAAATTTATGAATCTATGCAACATGTATAGATTCATAAATTTTGGATATTGTTTTAGCATGTATATTAACCTCGCGTAAGGCTTATGTCAATTGTTTTTTAAAATCAGCCAGTTTTTATAAGCGTATCAATTACGTCTTATCGAAAAATAAACCAATATGTAACAAAAACTTTGTATAAATAAATGAAACAACTATTTAAGGTTGAAACAAATTCGCTTCGCACCATTAGGATCTCAGAAACCATAAGATATATTAAGTCTGTTAATTGGGGGCAAAGTGGCACAATTTAGGGGTCATTGATATGCCGTTGAGAAATTCAGAAAATCCCGACTACTTCCGGAGATATCCCTAAAAACCGAAAAGCAGCTACTTTAATTTAACTTTTTCCTGATTTTTATTTGAAGAGATAATATAACATAAATTTAACATTATTATTACAACTTTTTCCCCTTTATAAGATGGCAGCCTCAAATTTAAAATCTGACGTTCCGAGTCTAGACGAGGAGAGCCTGGACTCAACTTCATTTTTGTAAATACAGATCTTGATTTTTTTTATTTAATTTTTAGAAGCCTTTGGTCTCCCAAAACCAACGATGATCACTCTTATCAAAAAATTTAACAAATCCAGATTTTTTCCATAAGAGATTTTGTGTTAGACAGAGATGGGGCGATCTTTTCTAACCCGACTTCACTTATGAGAATAGTTGTTACCGCTATTGGACAATTATTATACATCGTTGGTTTTGGGAGACCAAAGCCTTCTAAAAAATGAAATAAAAAATACAGGTCCGTATATAAAAAAAATAAGTTGATGATCGGGGCGCGGACACAAAACGCTAGACTATAAATTTTATAGTGCCATCTTGTAAAGGAGAAAAATGTCATTAATAATGTCAAATTTATTTTATATTATCTCTTCAAATAAAGTAAGGAAAAAATTAAAATAAAATAGCTGATTTTCGGATTATTACGGATATCTCCGGAAGGAGTCGGAATTTTCTGAATTTCTCAGCGGCATATCAACGACCCCTATATTGCGCAACTTTGCCCCTATTTAACAGATTTCATATCTCTTATCGTTTCCGAAATCCTAACGGCGAGAAACGAATTTGTTTCACCGTGTATTATACAGATAAAATATATTGACTACGAAAAAGTAATTAAATTAAAAGACTTGCATAATTCAGTTTAAAAAAAAATCCAGCCCTACACACCTAACACCCAGGTACCTACCCCAACTTTTTTTCTCAAATGGAAACCTTTGTCTTGCGGGGGCTCGTTGAAAAGCTTATGGAAATCCAGCCATACCAAGTAAACAAGTTTTATGTTTGCAATAGATAGGATTTTTGGCCTTTATAAAATAAATACTGTAGTTAGGGACTATTGGGAAAAATTAATAACTGATAAAGAGTATGAACTATTATTATTGTTGTTGCTAGAGCAAAAAAAAAAGGTTTTTGTGTGTACGTATTTTTTTTCTATAAGGCTGTTCATAAGGAAGTTGTAAATCGGAACAATAGTATTGTCACGGCACATATAACAACCAGCAATATTACTCGACCTGTCAGGCGAAAAATTAAATTTGACCTTGCTAATGTCAGTTGGGATGGAAAAGTCAGGGCTGGATTTGAAAAATATATAAATATGATTTTCCTTTAACAGAGCCGTACTATAAAATTTCAAATATCAATGGGTTATGAAATATATGTATACCTTGTTGTATGGGCAGGAAATCTAAAGAAATTCTTCTTGGAAGAATATCTCTGGTTTGTACAAGTTCTTATTGCTTAAACACCATGGCTTTTTGCATTACACAATGTCATAAACAACGTTTGTCTCTCACAATGTCAATTATTTGACAAATACACGCCTATGGTTTCGATTTAACTCCAATAGCAATACAATAAACCAGTCGTAAAAACACGACGCCGCTGGCGGCAATTTGACGGATTTCCTACCAAGGATTATCTTGCGCGCGGACTTGCGCAGATGCGAAAAAAGAAGATGTGATATTGCTGGTTGTTATATGTGCCGTGGTATTGTGTCGAAAATAAACCAAAATTTTAAAATCACAATGGTATTGTCGGAAAGGAAGCGTATCGAAATTTTAACACTATTTGGATATGGAGGCAAAATACGAAATGTTTGTGATCTATTTAATGCAAAATATCCCAAAACCAAATCTCACAAAGGACAGTTAGAAAAAATATCACAAATTTGCGAAACACAGTCAGTACGTGATTTGCCCAAATCTGATTGGACAGTTGAAGGAGTTACCAAGATCACCCGACTTAAGGCCCCTAAATTACTTTCTTTGGGGATATTTGAAAGAAATAGTTCTTCAGGATAGACCGTAAATCACGGTGGAGATACGTAGTATATCAAGTGAAACCATTCGTAATGCTGTGGACAGCTTTTACTATCGCCTAGGAGAATGTCAGTAAATGGAGGACATTTTTTAACATTTGCGGCATTAAATCACCTGTGAATAAATTTAACAAACTTAATTTTATAAAAACGTTTTAATTTATAAATAAAAACAAATCTAATTATTGCAAACATAAAACTTGTTAATTTGGTATGGCTGGATTCCATTTTTCATGTGCTTTCCACCGAGCCCCCACAAAAAAAATGGTTTCCATTAGAAAACAAAATTGGGGTAACTGAAGATTATGTTGGGATTTTTTTTTTATTTAACCAAAAAATGTGAAAATCTCAAGATCCGTTACCGTGATTTAGTGTTTTTTGAAAACATTGTTTGCTAAAAAAAATATGAATTTTATTCCAGACCTTTGGCCATCCCTGTATATATACGCTTGAGTTAAAAATCTGTAATTATTTGTTTCTATTTAAAATACAAAAAGGTGCGGTTAAAACCAAAGTTGTTAATATGAAGTTTGTATATCACCCCATATTTAATACCTATATGCAAGAAATCGTTTCGCCTAGTGGCAAAATAAAACTCTTATCGTTTTATTAGTATTTATTTTGTTTTATTAAGCTACCCAATATAATATTTACAAAGGCCAACGTATAATAAAATGTTCAAGAAAAATTTAAATTTATATTATACAACATTAAATAATCGAATAAATTTATTTTATCACAAGTAGATTCATTAACCATTCATACATCATTTAGACCATTTTTTGTATAGCTTCTTCATAGATTTTGCTAATTGATTCGATTAGTAATATTCTTCCTACTTGCAATGAATTGATTTTTCAATGGTGTCATACTGTGATTCTATTAAAAATAGATTTATTTCAAATTGGTCTCGACCTTTTTTCATGCAGTGTATTATTCAGCAGTAATAACAAGACAATAAATTATATTGTATACTGAAAAATCCAAATATATATCAGCCCCGAGTTATTTATTTAAGAATGTCAAAGCAAGTGAATTAAAGAAATTCTTTTATTGGACTACTTTATAGGAACGAATAGTCAAGTCAAAATTCAATCTGCACTATCGATCAATTGTAGGGCCGGATTCACAGCGGGGCGACAGGGGCGCAAGCCTCGAGACTCCCACACATTGAGGACCTCCACAAACCTTGGATTCAAAAAATTTATAACAACGACCAAAAATATATATTCTAATAGTGGCAATTTGTTTTTCAATTGTTAAAATAAAATTATCAATAGATATTTACTAAATGAAAGGGCCTCCACTTTTTTCTTTGCCTCGGGCCCCCACATCCCTGTGTCCCTCTGATCAATTGACACCAGGTTTTCATGATTCTTGAACTGTGCTTTTACTTTCTTAGATGATTTGTAGTGAATTAATTAGCAACATCTTACTAGATTACAATGAAACTTTGAATTACATTTACATAAAAATGGTACAATAGAAAAAGCTTTTTATTTAAAATTATCAATTAATGGGAAATATAAAAATCTTATTACATCTTATTATTTACAAATAATTTTTCCTCTCAATCCAGTGCTTAAATTTCATAGACAATTTTTTACGTATATATTTATGTTGGTAAATAATGAAGGACTGTGCCGTTTTAATAACTCATATGTTTGTTCATTTGCTTTAAATTCGGAGTTGGCTGTACATACATAATATATCAGTTTAAACCCCTAAAATCATTGCCTAATTTTATTCTAAGTGAATGATTTACACAAAATATTTATATGTAAAGTCAATGAAATAATGCAGATTTGATAAGAAGCATATTAGCAGTTTATACTGCTTTTATTTGCAAGATATCGTCAATGAAAATGTTTACAACAGACCAATGAAATTTTATTCCCAAAGTTTGTCGTCAAGCTATTTATTTTTCGTTTTGTTTTAGTTCGAAGCAGGCTTATTATTTTGCTATTTTTATCCCTATATTCATAATTTCCTATGCAGCACTTTTAATACACTTCTTATTTACTCGCAAAATAAGGGATGATCCAGATATAAAGCCCTAGAGCTAGAGATAGTAAGACTTCTATGAACCGAATGACCTGAAATTTTCTTACACGATGGACGTGATTTTATCAAGCGATATTAAATTGAAATCGATTTAATTAAAGTTACTCGAAGCCCTATACTATGTTGCAAATGTAGTTAAGCTAGCTTGGAAAGCACTGTAAATAAAATTTGTACGAGGCTTTTTACCATACTTAGAAGGCTGGTTAAGAGAGTACTAAGGTTGGGTGACAGGGTTGGATTAGGGAATTTCAAAGGTTACTTTTTACTTTTCAAGCTCGTCTAGCCTATACTTTTATACATTTGGGATTCAATAATAAAGTATTCAAAATAAATGAAAAAGTGTGTTTTGGCAATTATAGGCAAATTTAATTTAATTTTTTTCCTCGATATATGGTGTTAATTAACTCATATATTTATATAAATTAAGGAAAAGGTCTCATTCTATAACCATAATAACGCAAACTTCTACCTAAATGACTTTTTGCAATATTTTATTTTTTTCTTCAAACTGTTACCAAATCGTTGGTGTGCCTGACTGAAATTACATTTATTAATAATTGTCGTATTGAAACACAAAAGATTTGCATGAGGTTACCATGTATGCATCAAATAATCCAGACCATGTGTAAATCTCGCTACATAAGGAAAAGGATATGGCTCAAAATGGTCATCAGAATTTTCTTTTAATTTGCAGGAGAGTTGTGTAATAATCTATGCCATGACTGAAGAAGATATTTGTAAGCTAGGTCAATATTTTTTTAATTATTTTATCACCATCACACTTCATTCAAGCTCTGCAAATAATTGGAAGCATACACAAAATGGGCAGCTGGACTTGGAAATGGAATTTATCTATTTCCTCTTTTTGTAAAAGGAATAACGACAGGTTAAAAATGGGCAGCAGTAAAATTAAAAAATCATTGGTTTTCTATAGGTATGTTTCACTGAATTACCTATACCAAATATATTAAATAGCAAGGCAGGATACAAAAGATGTTAACGTTTCGAGAACGGATAAATCAGTATTAGTTGTCAAGATCGTAAAATAATTGGCCAAAGTCTAGCATCTCCCTTTAATTCTTAAAGTTGAAGTTAATGTGCTATTTCTTTAAATAAAATTTAATTTCGGAAAAGTGACCATCGTGAAAATTAAATCATCAATATCACGATGATGATTAAAGCATGTTGTACACAGTTGAGTTCGTTATAAAGCTTATTTTGAGGGCTTATATTTGAATCTCCCTGTTGATGCATCCGTTTACTTAATACAAACACCCATTTATAGATTTCCTTGCTGATGCAATGAAGTTTAATATGGATACACATTACATTTCCTAGTTTAACTTAGGATTAAAATTTGAAGAATGTTGCCAAGAGAAAAGCAATTCTTTTTATCAATACACAGCTTCTTAGGATCGGAACTAAACGTATTCATAAATCATACAAAATGAGATAAACAAATAAAATAAAAAATAAGAAGTTTCAAGTATCTACTTCATTATAGATGAATCTTATGAAGATTCGCTAGCACCTTTATTAAACGATTGTGATATTCATAAGATGAAAAGCGAGCTGCTGCAAATTACTGTTGTCTCCTACTTTATAGGCATATATATGCTTGTTTTGAATTTTGAAATTTTAGTAAATTCAAGAATACGTTCTAGTGTTAGATCCTGCTGCAAGAGAGCCTCTATATGCATCTCCTTTAAATACGTCACTCTTTACTGGGCATACGATTATTGAATAGTGGTTACTTCCTATTTAAGCCAGTCGCGAGTATACATAATCGGTAAGGAGTGATGCATATCTCCATATAATAATCAGATTTGGCATAATATGCAAGCATATTATTTTAGCAAGCATGCAGTTAAACTTCTACATCCGTTAATACAATTTATATAGTCCTCTTAACAACATTTCAATAATGGACCCATAAAAACACATATCTTACATTTATTAGATTAGTACATTTAACATTGGATTATTTCTGACGGTCAAACATTCAAGTGGATTTATTAGTTCCTTTGTAAAGCTACCCTATAAAATTTGAAGTGTCTCGAAGAAATCTTCTGGAATAAATGTGTTACTTCATTACGTAATATCTTCTACTATCCTAGTTAGCGTACACCTGAAACAATACGAAAAAACTGTTAAATGCTGATTTAAATCTAAATAATGTTGAAACAAGTTTTAGGCCGTAGTTGTACCTTTGTACAGGGTGGCTCGAATTCGAGTCTACGCTACGTATGGAAATCTCGAAAGCCGTAAGAGATATAGTGTCAGTCAAATTAGGGAAAAATTGCTCATTTGGGTGCCTAACGGTATGCCGTTTAGAAATTTTTAAAATTCCGAGTATTTCTAGAGATATCCAGAAAAAAACCGAAATTTTGAAAAATTGTTTTATTTTTGCGGTTATTTAAAAACAGATTTTAAAATTTAATTACACTTTTCCAATGTACATTTTTCCGCTCTATCCAATGGCGATATCCAGTTCGGAATTCGACATTTGGTCGTCAACGGGTCATCATCAACTTTCTTTTTTTTCAAATGTTAATTTTTTTGTATCGATTTTTTGGATGATATTGGCGTTTTCAATATGAATATGTGCTTTTAATTTTTTTTATATTCTTTTTTTTTAATAAAATTTTTTATTTTTATTTAATTATTTATTTTCTTTGGGCTAATTTTAAATATTTTAAGTTACTTTTGAAATTTTTATATTCTATGAAAATATTTTATTTTGTTTTATGTTGGGTTGTTCAGTTAGTTGACAAATAAATGAAGTAGAAATGGAAGTTTTACGCAATTTTACGCATTAGACTAGGAAATTTTATGATATTAATAGGCTACTGTCTTCCCAATCATAATCATAATAATGATATTAGTGCATTAATTTATTATTAGTGCGAATGTCCAGATTTTAGCAAATTATAATTCATCTATAGTTATTATTTTATAACATTTTGGATTAATTTATGTAAAGGTATATCCATAAGATTGCCATTCTATTGAGACAAAAATATGTGTGCTTAAGATCACACGATAGAATTGAAAACTTCAACAAGCAGGGTCATCGTTTGTCAGAATTTCGATCCGAGCCTTCGTTACAGAGATATGGACGAAAAACGGTTTTCGTCAAAATCCCCCTTTAAACTAGAGCCCCAATGGGCCCCGTCCCCCCCCGTATGGCCTCAGGGCCCCCCCCCCCCCCCCCCACATGAGGAGCACCTACCATAAAAATTTCGACTCCGTACCTCCTCCGGTTCTCTCGAAATTTATTATTTAAGTTTTTCCTTCTCCCCCATCCCCTTGCCAAAGAGGGAGGAGGGGGGTACGTGGGGGCTCGTTTTCGTCCAGGATCTTCTTTTTACCCCGGCTATATTCCCTGAAAATGTTAGCTCTTTACCTATACGGGAACATGCCATACATATTCGAGCGAGATGCGTAACTCGCAACGCGTTTTTACTGAATTCAATACACAGAAAAAATGCAAAACGCGCCTTAACCCTTGGGCTGGCGCGCTTTTGAAAATCACAAGATCGGGCGCGCTGCCGCACTATACGCCGTAAACAGAAAAACGTTCGAATTTAATTCAAAATCGCCAAATGTATTTCCTAATAATGATTAAAATAGTGTCACGAGTATCTTTAGGGGTAGCGCGTTTATTTAAAGAATAACTTCTTAGAGAAGAGCCTCGTCGCGATTAGTACAATGACGGGGTCTCAATGCTTCCTTTAATCTACCACCGAATGTTCTACTCGTGAGGACACGCCTTGTTTGGCGTGCCGGGGGGTAACTGAGGTAGACCGGGTTCGCGTCACGTGGGGTAAGAAGAGATGATAAAGTAAGCACGTTTAGTTTATAACAATAACAATGTATTAACGATAGAACTTTAACAACAATTATTGGTCAGAGAAAATGAGATTCTATTATACCCGATTACTACGGTGCGCATGTTTTCTCGATTTGAGGTACTGTT